>JAAFCF010007112.1:6613211-6633512 GCA_013389785.1 Helicorthomorpha holstii | reverse complement strand
AAAATGAGATCCTAAAAACACAAAATGAGATCCTAAAAACACAAAATAAGATCCTAAAAACACAATGGGACCCTAAATGCACAAAATTGGATCCTAAAAGCACAAAATGAGATCCTAAAAGCACAAAATGAGATCCTAAAAGCACAAAATTTGATTCTAAAAGCACAAAATGGCATCCTAAACGCTCAAAATGGCATCCTAAACGAGATTCCTTAAACCCAAAAAGTAGTTAATTTTGCCACAAAACCTATTTTGTTGAGCATATACGTCAGAAAATTGAATAGCGTGAACGTCAAAAACCTTATACAGTACATCTGCGTTAAGCAATTTACTTTTCATCATTTCTCCAATCAAATGTGTTTGTAGTTTCATTAATAAAACGAGTGAAACCGCAAGTGTTGCTGTTAAGCAATCTCATAAGTACTGTATTTCAGTTATTTTATAGACAGTAGAGCAGTTTTAAAGATAAAAAGAATGTCTTCAAGCTTTATGAAACGTTTCATAATGTTAATTAATGTTTTGTTTGTGATGATACTTAGCCATTAACTTGTTTGTGTGCAATTTAAAATTATTTGAGTTGGCAGTTTCGGGTTTTCTTGAGGGCAAAACATAGAAAGTGCATTTCATAGCATTGCTATAGTAAAAGCAGCTAATGGAAAATGCATTTTTTGACTCCATCAAAGTTGCGCATGAGCAGTAACTTTTTAACTTTATGATATACAGTAGTTAAAACGATGATGGTTATTATTACAAAGAATTATATATAAAAAGAGAGATTATTTGGGCTTTATCAAATTATTTCAGCTTGTACAGCATTTGTTTGGTGTTTCTGGATTTGATGTGACAAACAATATTAACTATGGGAATGACATGTGATTTTAAAATTGGAAAGGTGAATTTCCAAACTTTCAGATGTCGATTTATGACTGGCATTGATCTGATGAAAATTGATGGATCCACAGAACTTTTTCATAAACTATAATTCAGTAGATAGAAAACAAATTTTGCAGTCATTTATTATGGACATGCAACGGTCAAATGCCTAAAAAGTACATTAATTTACATTGATTTTCCAGAAAATGTTTTAAAAAATAAGAATTTCTAATTGAGTCAAATCTTCCTGTTGAAACACAACAATTCCCTACATCTATCTCTATTTTTTGATAAAAAATTGATTGATCTTCTTTAACTTTAAACCCTGTATAAAATTAGTTGATATTTTCAGTTGGTTGTACTGAATCTTGTTTGAAAACAACTCTGAGGCGCATTATCTCTTGCTCAAAAGTTGAAAGCTGTGCTAAGGGATTCCTGCAGCATTTAACAACCTATATACAGATAGATATTCACAGTACAAAGCATTTATATTGTACTGTATTATATTGTGTGTGTCGTTTTGTCAAAGTAAGAAAAAGAAAAGACTTGTGTAGTTTGAAGCCGTCGACAAACAGTTGGGAGTTGTAAGTGATTTTGGTCGATGTTGGTTCCAGTAATGGTTTAACAAAATGTTGCTAAGGATTCCAAAACAACTCACATTGGTTTCAATAAACAGGATTTCTAACTTGGATTACTTTTTATTTTTTTTTCTCTCTTTCTTCATTTTATTTTCAGTCTCAAAGATATTTGTTGCTCTTTAAAGACGAACTCAACAATCAAAAGCAAAAATTTTGAAATTAACAATTAAACTTTAAAGAAAAAACACAGATAATTGATAATTTCCTGTTCAATTTTTTAACACTTTCACATTTAATTGAATTTCTTAAATTGAAGAAGCAATGTTAATCTGTATTTGTGTTCCCAAACAAAAATACACACAACTCTGTTAAAGATTTTGGCCATTGGTTTAGTTTTAGTGTTGATATTTTTTACGACCATCAAACCAAATAAAACACATCCAAGACAGTTTGTAAAGACGTCGAAATTTTCTATTCCCAATATACACTCCATGCCAGGAAGTTATCTTGAAAGCTTTATAGCCAAGACACTAAATAAAAACAACTCCAAAATAAAGAAGAAAAAAAAACTCTCTCTCTCGACATTTCCAGCATCTTATTCTTATAAGCAGTAAAAGTCTGGAAACTAAATTAGATGCAGTAGCAAACACTGATTTCTTATTTTTATTTGGCTTATATGGACACAAAAATCTCAGTCAGAATGGGAGATGAAAACATGGCCATAGACTACAGCTGGGAATAAAACTAAAATGCATCTGCTGTTTTTACTTTTTTAAGACTTTCACAGTGAATGAATACAATAAAAATGCGGCTTCAATTATAATTTCTGCTATTAAATGCGACAGAAGCAATGAATTTGTGTGTTGTAATATAAAACTGACCTAAACATTTCTGCAGAAAACATTTCTCGGTATTAATGCTTTTAAAAATAAACAAGACATGACAGCATTCAACTTTTATAATTATGCAAAATTTAATTTAATTAAAACTAATTACACTATGCGTCATGTTTTGTTTTCTTTAATGCATAAATTAGTAAAAATATAATGCTGAATAAATATTATTTAATGTCTAAAATCACTATGCAAATTGAGAATTAAAAGTTATTTCGTTTCCATTACAATGCCAAACAATTTGACCATATGTGCATTGTTGTAATGAAAATGTCTAGACAAATAAGTAAATTTCATGTACAATCAACAAACTCTTAAACTCTAACCTACAGTCATGTTTTGACAAACACAATATTGATTACGAAAGGAATTAGAAAAATAATGTCAAAACCAATGTCAAATCAAGTTAAAATAAACGGTGGTGTTATTAACGTGCTAAAACAATGTCAATAAAATCATAGTTCTGTCAAAATAAGTAATTATAATGTCAAATAAGTCAAAACAGGTAAAAGAGACAGAAAAATAAAGATGTAAATAGTCAGAATAATGTAAAACATGTTATATAGAAGACCAGGTCACCTCAAAATTGTATCGAAACGTTAAAAAATAGTGTAAAAACATGTTAAATTAGTGTAAAAACTTGTTAAATTAGTGTAAGAATATGTTAAATTAGTGTTAAAATAAATTTAAAACTCTAAATAATGTCAAAATAAGTCAAAACAGGTAAAAGTAACAGAAAAATAGAAATGAAAATTGCCAGAATAATGTGAAACATGTTATAAATAACCAATTCACCTTAAATTTGTATCAAAATGTTAAAAATTAGTGTGAAAACATGTTAAATTAGTGTTAAAATAAGTTTAAAACTCGAAATAATGTCAAAATAGTGTCAAAGCAGGTAAAAGAAACAGAAAATAGACATGTAAATTGCCAGAATGATGTAAAATATGTTATAAAAGACCAGATCACTTCTAAATTGTATCAAAACGTTAAAAAATACTGTGAAAACATGTTAAAAAAGTTTAAAACTCGAAATAATGTCAAAACAGTGTCAAAGCAGGTAAAAAAGACAGAAAAATAAAGATGTAAATCGTCAGAATAATGTAAAACATGTTATAAAATACCAAATCACTTCAAAATTTTATCAAAATGTTGAAAAATAGTGTGAAAACATGTTAAATTAGTGTTAAAATAAGTTTAAATCTCTACATAATATCAAAATAAGTCAAAATAGTGTCAAAGCAGATAGAAGTAACAGAAAATAGACATGTAAATTGCCAGAATGATGTAATACATGTTATAAAATACCAAATCACTTCAAAATTTTATCAAAACAATAAATATGAGTGTGAAAATAAGTTAAAATTGCGTTGAAATAAGTTTAAAACTCTAAATAAAATCTAAATAAGTCCAAAAAAGATTAGTAATGATGTCCAAACAAACTATCTCATTATGTTTTGTAAACTGAAAATCCGTTTTCATTAAATGCAAACTTGCAATTCAAATTTCTTTATCTACAGTAAATCTTTAACCACCATGACTGCATTTTCATCTCTGAATAACATAAAATATTGTTACTTTCTGAACATCCATACATAAAGTTAAATGTTTTATATCTTGAGCATCAGCTCTTTTTTATTTTCCAAAATGAAAAAATACTATTTTCTATGTCATACTCCAAAAGCCATCCATGTACAAAAAAATATTTTCTCTTATGTGACACATTTTCAAGTGTAATAATGCTTTAAAGAAAATGGCAGACTTCACTCAAAACTACCCTTGCCATGTTCTGTGTAACATCCCTTAAAAAAAACTTCAAAATTCATAAAGAATTTCTATACAAAATATACTGTACTGTATATGCAAAATCATCTAATTTAAAATAGCTTCAAGCTCTATAGTTTGAGTTTGGTTTAGCCAGCAGATGCTGAAAACAGTCACAGGTAATGCAGCTTTGTGTTTGGGTCACTGGATGTGAATGTCAATTGCCCTTTGAAAAATGCATTCAACATTCAACACTTTAACTCTGTTAAATTACATTTGCAGTTCACAGTGTCAGCTCAGCAGTGGTTGATACTTAACCACAAAACCATACCTTTATATGTTTGACACACCTTTTGTTAAAAGAAATAAATGTTCTGGATTTAATGTTTCACTGAAAAAAATTTGTGACTACCAAGAAATCGCTATGCACTTAATGCACCAACTTCTGGGAAAACGTTTGGGACTTTTTTATTTTAGCTCAAGTCAACACTATAAATTTTGGCAACCCAAAAATTGCTTTTCCAGCATATCGGTTTCTTGATATGCGAAAATATAATGTTATTTTTGAAAATAAAATGCAAACCCTTGGTGAATTACTATGAAAAGCAATTAAGTATTGATTTCGTACTTGAAACACATGAGTCTGTTTTGTGGAACTTTGAATCTAAACTTAGTCACAGGAAATTAATATGAGCAGAGCTTTACCAATGCAACAAGAGAATTGTTAGAAACATCAAAAAGCGGTTATTGCAACAACAAAAAAACCAAATAAATAGTCAATGGAACTGGTAAGTCTGGTTTTGTATACGCATTTTCAAAAACAAAGCTGAAATTTTGAATATCACTTGATTTAAACATGTGTAGTCCTGAATATTAATGATCTAAAATTAAATACAGAATCAAACATAAGTGCATACACTTGAAAGTGCTTTGGGACTGCTCTGCTGCCTTACTACCCCACTTAAATTTACCTTGCCAAAATTCAAAGTAGGCACCAACAACAAAAATAAGGTAAATTACCCCACAAAGTGGTACATGCATAATAAAATGCTAAGACAACTTTAAGTAACTGTTAGTGCTCATGTAAGAAAATGCCAAACCTAAACCAAACCATGATGGCATGTCATCAAATGTAGTACAGTGTCTTATTGAAATTACAGTGGATTCTCGTCAACACGAAGTCGACGGAACCAAGATTTTTCTTCGTGTTAACGAACACATGCAAAATATATATTGGTCAAACTGGCAATTTTTAAAGTCAAACTCACATTTTTTAGAGTCAAACTGACATTTTCTAAAGTCAAACTGGCACTTTTTAGAGTCAAACTGATATTTTTAAGAGTCAAAATATTATGCATTTAAGAAAAAACAATGCAATTTTAAATTATTTTTATAAAAACAAACAAAAAATGCAATGAATTTGTATTTGTTTTTATAAAAACATTAAAACTTAACAAAATTTTGATTTCTTCTACATTTTCGCCGACGATATTTGCAATTTTTCATTGGGAGAAGCAAAATCAGTTCGTGTTAAAGGGGTTTTACTTCGTGTTAACGAACAAAAAATGTATGGGAAAGCCTATACTGTAGTTCGGAACCGCAACGTTGCTTCGTATTAACGAGAATCCACTGTAGGTGAAAAATCTAAATCCAGGTCAATGTCTTGAAACCCAAACCTAAATTTGTAAAGTAAAAGTGTCAAATATTGAGTGTAATATTCTTACATGAATGTCAAGTCATGCAAAATAACCTCACTTATAAGTGTCAGTGTCTCAAAAGTCAAAGTTACACATTAAAATTTCAACTTTGATTTTGCAATTGTAGTTTGTGCTTGACCATAGAAACCACGGTCATTGGTCAATATCAATGCCTGAAATAACAACATTTTCTTTATACCTCAGTACATTCGTCTATGGGTAAATGTCCTCGATCTAATGCAACCCATTTATCGTTTTATTTCAGTAATTTAATGGTTATATGAACAAAGAGCACCGGAACTTTAGATTTTATTGACCAGTAACAATAAAGTGGAATATTCCTGCTCATCCTCTAAATCGAATTGCTTAAACCTCAGTTGGACTGAATGTTCAATAAAACGCACTTTACTATCAAACTCAACAGTCAAACTGAAATTTAACATTACTAACTTAGAAAATTTGTTTAATTTTGCAACATATTCAACATAAAGACTTGAAGATTTTTATACTTTGCTTTTTGAAATTGTGGTTTTCCATATTTTCTTCCTTTGAGAAATAAGCTGTGGGTGGAAATAAAGAAAGGAGGAAAAGTAATAGTTGGCATTTTTATCAAAACATCACTTATTATGTACACATAAAAGTTATGTAAGCTATCATTACGCATGACTAATCGTTAAAGTATCAAGTTAAAAAAAAATAACGTCAAGATGTCACCACTAATATCATATTATGTATATGATGCTACTTTTAATCCCAAAAAGTAAAGCATAAAATCCCCCAAGAAAATGTATTGTCATAAATGTGCTCAACAATGTTTTAAATGCAAATGAAGAAGATGCTTTTTTTTTAAAAAAAAAAAAAACATACAGTATAACCCACATATACTGTAGAAACAAATATAAACAAACATTTGACGGCTTTTAATATCAACGAATCCATAATAATGCAACTGATAGAAAAAAAATCAAAATAAAGCTGCTTAGAAATTTAAAAGCTTTATTAAGCTTCACTTTAATTCTGTCATTTTTTATGACTGATCAAGTGGGGCACTACTTTCTCATTTAACAAAAGAAAACTATCTTTTTTCTCCATCCTAATGACTTATGACTAAAAATCATCCATCAAATTAGAACTTCTAAAACCAATTAGGAACTTTCTTATGCCATTTAAACTGATAGGATTCAGTTTCGTAATTACAAAGAAACCAACTACAGTGGATTCTCGTTAACACGAAGTCGACGAGATCGAGATTTTTCTTCGTGTTAAAGGGGTTTTGTGTTAACGAACACATGCAAAATCTAATATACAGTATATTGGTCAAACTGACATTTGTCAGAGTCAAACTGTCATTTTTTAGAGTCAAACTGACATATTTTTAGAGTCAAACTGACATTTCTTAAGAGTCAAACTGGCATTTCTTAAGAGTCAAACTGGCATTTCTTAAGAGTCAAACTGGCATTTCTTAAGAGTCAAACTGTCATTTTTTAGAGTCAAACTGACATTTCTTACAGTCAAACTGACATTTCTTAGAGTCAAACTGTCATTTTTTAGAGTCAAACTGACATTTCTTTAGAGTCAAACTGACATTTCTTTAGAGTCAAACTGACATTTTTTAGAGTCAAACTGACATTTTTTTGGAGTCAAACTTTCATTTTTAAGTCAAAATATTATGGATTTTGTGCATTTACATGCATTATATGCATTTAAGAAAAAACAATGCAATTTTAAAGTTTTTTTTCATACAATCAAACAAAAAGTGTATTGATTTTGTATTTGTTTTAATAAAAACATTAAAACTAATCAAAATGTTGATTTTCTCTACATTTTCGTCGACGATATCTGCAATTTTTTATTGGGAGAAGCAAAATCAGTTCGTGTTAACGGGGCTTTGTTTCGTGTTAACGGCGTTCGTGTAAACGAGAATCTACTATAGTTCCAATGTCTAAAACCACCTTATACAATAATGTTTACAGTGTAACTAACATGTAATATTGTTAAATGAGAGCATCCCTTTGAACTAAGTAAAATAACATGTATTGTCCTTGTCTCTGTCTCCGATACCTGTGAGGATATTAATCAACGAGAGGCAACCAAACAGAATTTAATTTTCTATTCAGCTGTAGCTTCTCACAGTTTGTTGTGCTGCGAAGTGGATGATGCCATGATGGTTGCGTGTACTGTACTGTATGTGTGTTTATTTACCATCAAAGCAAGCACGACTAAACTGTAATCAAAATAAATAAGGGTCAATAAATAACCATTCATTTCCTTTGCGGCAGCGTTAAGCTTAATGACAAGCTCCTATGTAATTTTATAGGTCATTATACCGGTACAACAAGTTTTTTTTTAAATTTAACACCATTTTTGAATACTATTTACATTAATTAAATTAAACAATGAAACAATGTGTCTAACTAATTCACTGAATAACAATTTATGTTATTAAAAAACTAGAAAGAATTCATAAGTTGCCAATTCACTGACCACCAACCGGCCAAAACCCTTAAATCCCAAAACACCACTTTCACAGTTTGACCTTTGTCTTTTGGTCTTTCCTTTAACATGAATGTTCATTCACTTTAACTTCTTCCTGTTAATACAGAGTTACAATGGATTCTCGTTAACACGAATTCGACGGGACCGAGATTTTTCTTCGTGTTAACGAACACATGCAAAATATAATATATATTGATCAAACTGACATTTTTAGAGTCAAACTGAAATTTTTTAGAGTCAAACTGGCATTTTTTTAGAGTCAAACTGACATTTTTTAAAGTCAAACTGACATTTTTCAGAGTCAAACTGACATTTCCATCATATTTGAATCATTATTTCATCATAATAAATAGAAAATTAACATTTCAAAATATTATGTATTTTGTGCATACAAATGCATGTATGCAATTTAGAAAAAAACAATGCAATTTTGAAGTTTTTTTTTTTATAAAAACAAACAAAAACTGTATTGAATTTGTATTTGTTTTTATAAAAACATTAAAACTTATCAAAATTTGAATTTTCTCTAAATTTTCGCCGACGATAGCAAAATCAGTTCGTGTTAAGGGAGTTTTGCTTCGTGTTAACGAGAATCCACTGTATTTCTAAACTAGAACATGATTTTTAGAGCCCATAAAATAACAAGATCAAACCACACAAGTTTTAACAATGAAGAGATGAGACTAAATCTCATAAGTTCCAAAGTGACTTATCCTCTTTCTTTCTTGCCATGAAAAAAAGTATTTCAATTAAGATAATTACTGTACTCTATACAATATGCTGTACTTACAACGTGTATTCTCCCAAAATCCCCAACAACAAAAAAAATTCAAGACTTATAAAATGAACATAAATTTTTGGCAAAATTGCCCTAAGTTTCTGATTACCACTTAACCATAAATTCAGAGGGTACATTGAAAGTGTAATTAATTTTACGTGTCATGATTCTCAATAAGTTTTCAGTCATCAACTTTTGATTTAAACCAAGATTGCTTCGTTATACATTTTTTCCTTTTGGCATTTATTAGCATATTACATGAAGTACAGAATATACGATATAACCTTGCTCGTTTCTGTTTAAAAGAGAAATAGAGAAAAAAAAATTGCTATTGAGAAGTTGCTTTTACATCGAAAAGTGATGTTTCATAGACTTAAATAAGGTATATTGCCTGAACGCCACATGGCATTTATGATATATGAAGCATCCATTAAGCTTTCATGTGCACTATGCACTACATTGGCTTCTATTGCATGTACATGTACCATTGAATTTGCTTCTTCAATAAGTCTTCAAAGGGGTGAAGGAGGGGGGAAGAAGTGGGAGTTTGTGGCAATGGAAGTTGGGTGGAGTAGGCGAAGGGGTTAGACCTACTTACTGACTGTATTTATTGTGAAACTATGTTATTGGACTATGAAGTCTATGAAGCAACCTTTCGTGCATCATCGAGCTCTCTCTCTCTCTGTACTTTATACACCTACAACGCATTCATTTCATAGCATCAAACAATAGATATCTATAGATTTTTACTCTACATTGCGTTTTAAATGTACATACCTAACAAATTACTCTGGGTAATTTATAAAAATCGTACAAAATAATAGCCAAGTGAAATTGAAAGCGTGGTCAAAAAGTGAAGAAGAAAATAAACTAGATTTGTGAGGACAAACATGAAATTTAGCAACAGTAAAAATTAAAGTAAATGCATTTTTCAAAGATAAATTGCAAATCTTAGATGAATATGCAATGCAATGTGCTATTACCTATACTGATGTGCTATAGAAAGTTAGAAAATGTTCCTAGAAACATTGTATAACTTTCAAGAAATAAAATGCATAATCCAATATACATTGAATATTTTTCCTGGAATTTTACATACCTTTTGAGGAACTCTGTGTATCATGCAAGATACTCTGTGCATCATGTAAGAAACTCTGCATCTTGTAAGGAACTCTGTGTATCACGTAAGAAACTCGGTGTATCACGTAAGGAACTCTGTGTATCACGTAAGAAACTCTGTATCACGTAAGGAACTCTGTGTATCACGTAAGAAACTATGTATCGTGTAAGGAACTCTGTGTATCCTCCAAGGAAGATTGGTGTTGTTTTAAGAAACGCTGCTTATTGTCCAAGCAATACTTAAACTTATATTAAATTTATGATCCTTTTCCTTTAGAAGTTTACTCAAGTTCTGGAATTAAAGAATTAGGTAAGAACTAATTCAGTGACATGAAAACTTGCATGTTCAGTCACTTTGGAATTAAGATAGCTATTACAAGTTAACATAAATGTGACAGTAGCTTTATGTCATTGCAAGTATTTATACAGAGCTTATGTATATGACTAATGCGAATAAATGACGCGCTCTTTCACAGTTCAACGCCATCTTAATCTTGCATATCAGTTACCTACGACAGAAAGCCAAGAAAAAAGAAAAGAAAAAAAAAGTTAGCAGTGGAGAAATGGAGCTTATGTAAAAAAGAAATATGGCGCTGGAACATTTATTTTGACGACAACTTTCTCGAGTAAACGAAGCAGACACGTCTTCAAGAAAATCTCCCCGCCAAAGAGTGATTTACGTCCATACATTGAATATTTCATGACCATTCGCACTCACCCTTGATTTTTATATTGCAACATCCATTCAACCAACTCCATACCAAATTCACATTGAACATTCCTCTTTCACTCTTTTTTTCCTCTTTCACTGACTTTTACGTTTGACTTGCTAAAAGAAGTTAAGTGTGAGTGATTGACGAGTGAGTTTTACTACAACGACATCCAAAAACTTCCCATTTCCAATTTGCACTGGCTCAAATTGTTTATTTCGATTCTGCACTTTTTCTTATCTACAAAACCACTCATTCAGTTAGATTGGTGAAGCAATACTGACTGTATAGGGGTTGACCCGCCCAACTAGAACACCCCAATTGCAAAATAAAGTAAAGAGCTTGATGGAAAACAAAACCCAATTTCGAGACATAAATTTAAAGGGAAAACATATGGAATTAGATAAAAAAAAACTCAACTGATTCAACTAAAAAAAGCTTGAATAAGATTGAGAGTTACAAAGCCATGGGAAAAATAAATGTGGATTCAAACTGATAAAATCAAAATCCAATTCGTCTTTGAAAACTTCAAGCATCTAAACTTACTCCAACTTCAAAATGTTTCAAAATTGAAAGCAAATATTAATGATTTGTTTTTATACATTTGTTAAAGCAATGGTCCATAATATTAAAGGCTTTTTTTTAGGAGAAAGTTATTGTAGTTTTGAAAAAAAAATATATTCTACTTATTTTGTGACTCTCAATTTTGGTTTGTTGACCTCAATGATTAAAGTGGCCTTTGCTTGGTGAACCGTTGAATAAGTGCAAGTTGGTTCATCCAATTGAGAAACTATTAAAAAAAACTTCAAATAGGTAAAGAATTGGAAAAGTTGAACCAAAAATAGTAACAAATGCATAAAATTGCTTCTCCAAATGAAAAATTTCATATATCGTCGGCGAAAATGTATAGAAAATCAAAATTTTGATAAGTTTTAATGTTTTTATAAAAACAAATACAAATTCAATACATTTTTTGTTTGTTTTTATGAAAAAAATTTAAAATTGCGTTGTTTTTTCTGAAATGCATACATGCATATGAATGCACAATATGCATAATATTTTGAAATTTAATTTTGGTGTCACTCATGATGTAAATAATGATTCAAATATGATGTAAATAGTGAGTTTAAATGTGATTTACTCTAAAAAATGTCATTTTGGCCATTATATATTAGATTTTGCATGTGTTCGTTAACACAAAACCCCGTTAACACGAAGAAAAATCTCGGTCCCGTCGACTTCGTGCTAACGAGAATTCACTGTAGTTTGATTGCACTAAAAACTGTAAAAATGTACAAAACACAGCAAAAATGTACCAATATTTATCTAAAAATAATTGAAATCCTATTAATAAAAAACCAAACTACAACTTAAGTAGTTTGATTGCACTAAAAATTGTAAAATGTACAAAATAACAAAAAATGTATCAATATTTGTCTAAATTTAAACCACACTAATCTAGAATTTGTACTCCACTTATTGGAAATTACTTAAAGCCAGAAATAATCAAATTACACAATAAAATAAATAAATGATACTGCAAATTGTAAAATACATTTGATGTCAATAGATTTAGTAAATCTAAGTAACTGTAATCTCTGCCAACGCATAATAGTATGGAAAACTGTATTTAAAAATTGAGTAATTTAAATTCCATCTTACTTTTCAATAGCTGATTGTTTACTATATAAAAAGCAACGTTTCTCAATATGATAATAAATGTTTAATCGAATTTAAGAAGTTGTAACCAGAAGTCGTCATTTTAGGCGGAAGCAACTGCTCTTGAAAGCGTGATGGAGAAACTTCAACGTCGTTTATTTTTCATCATCCGTTACCATCGGATGTTTTTAAAGCCAAAAAAAATCATAAAAAAATTTCACTTTTTCATACTGATTTAATGCTATAACGTGCATCCATTCACCCATTATGTCAATACGAGGAAAATCTGTTTAATAAAATCGATTTTCCAAGCTTAATTCGATGAAAAAATATTTTCTCCATAAACGTCAGACAATCATAAAAAAATACATAAAAATACACAAAAACACACAAAAAATACATAAAAATTTCTTATCTTTTTCAGTGAAATCTCTCTTAATTTCTTTAAAAAATAGATTGGCCATAACTTAAATAAACTCAGCTAACTTTTTTACTGGAGAAAAAACTTCCAAGTCAACAAAAAGTAAAATAAAACTAAAATTTATAATAATCTCAAAATATAATCATTGCATAATTTTATATTTTTAACTAATAATGTTTCATTACTCTTGCAGAAATGTGAAAACATACCTTTGTTAAATTTTATATTTGAATTTATTCCGAATTTTGTCTTTGATCGAATTACTATATTTTAAAGTCCATGTACAAAATTTGATATTAACGATAAATATTTCAATTTACAGTTTTAGGCAATTCAGCTGCACTGCAGGTGCAGTGCAGCTGCATGCACAATTACCAAATTTAAAGTAAACTGTGACTTATGCAAATATAATCTTTATTTTAAGAAATTGAGGGCCACTCCTGTAACCTGAGGGGTAGCTGAGCAAGATATAAAAGCCGACCACGAATCCGAAAAAGTCGTCATTCTTGAACCTAACTTTGTTATTTACGTTTCGATTCAAATTACGGAAAAATGTATAGAAATACGTTATAATAATTTAGTTAATGCAGAAAATGTAGAGAAATACGTGTAGAAAACGTTATGATAATACGTTGACAAATGTGTCAATAAATAAGTTTATATTTACGCCAAAGAATTAGTTATCTTCGTTAATTTAAGTTAAACATTCAAAGTCAATCTTTTAACACTTTTTGTATTTAAAATCATAATACAGTGGATTCTCGTTAACACGAACCCCGTTAAAACGAATTTCTCGTTAACAAGAAACAACATTTTGATCCCAAACTACAGTATAGACTTTCCCATAGAATTTTTGTTTGTTAACACGAAGTAAAACCCCGTTAACACGAACTGATTTTGCTTCTCCGAATAAAACATTGCAAATATCGTCGGCGAAAATGTAGAGAAAATTAAAAATTTGATATGTTTTAGTGTTTTTATAAAAACAAATACAAATTCAATACTTTTTTTGTTTGACTATGTCAGTTGGACTCTAAAAAATGTCAGTTTGACTCACACTAAACAAAGCTTAGCTCTGAAAATCAGACCCATTAAATAATTTAATTTATTTGGTTCCCAATTTGTAGTCATTTAAAGTACACATACTGTACAAAGGTTATACGCTCACTAATTAATTTCGATTAATTCAACAAAAAAAAAATGTAAATTTGTACGTGCTGCCCCTTACATTGTATTAAATCGTAATAGCATCGGTGCTATGTAGTAAAGTTGTCATTAAATGACTTTTTCAGTAAACTTTTACTGAAAATTTGATTTTAAAAGCCAAAATGGACTACAAAGTACACATTATAGAAAATGCACAGTAATAAAAATTGTAAAAAATGGACTAGAAATAGTAGATCAAAAAACATTACTAGAAATTGCAGTCAAAATCACTAACACCAGAAATAGTAAGAAAATGTACTAAAATATATTTTTAAAAAATATTTCTAATTATTAACAAAAATGTACTAATGTGTTTGTAAAATGTGCTTACAATATGAGCAATTGCATAAGAGAAAATGACATGTAGTTCTTCATGTTGTTTTTGGTTGATTTATTTTTAAGTTCATTAACTACGGTTTCTTTTTTTTATATCTTTCATCCAACTGAAACGATTTTATGCCCAAAAAAATTCTTAATGCAATTGCTCTCAAAACGCGAAAGTGTTTATGGAAGATTTCCTCTAAAATAAATGCTCGTAAACACAATGTTTATCTTTTTTAACACCAGCAACAATAAAAAAAGTTACGGTATGTATTGGCCAATCTAATTCCCTATAAACTATGAAACTATGGTTTTTTTTATCATCAAAGTGTTTGTGGCAAATTTAAAAACACCAAGAACTAAGTTCACTTATTGTACATAAAGCGTACTTCACAAGACAATAACAAGAGCCGAAGCAAAAGCAAATCATTTAGTTTTGGTTTGGTTTGATGTATTGCTTTTAATAATAAAAGATTACTGCCACTGGATTTATTGAATGCCAAAGCCGATCAGCACAAAAAAACAACAATAAGAGTGAAAAGCAATTCCTTAAAACGAAAAACAACATTGACGGATGGTGATTAAGGTCGCACAAACACACTATGGGTTACGACTCTGTTTACCAAGTTTTCATGTTCATTTTCTGCACAAATTCCTCAAAAAACTTTTAGTATTCTGTATGGTAACTTTGATTACAATTTGTGATAATCTCTAGAAGATACTGCAACAATCTTTGACCACATTTGCTATAATGATCAGTAGTTTGCAACAATGTTTGGCAGATTTGCTTTAACGTTTGACAGACGTAGTTAAACTTATTGGTAGATTTTGCGAAAATGTTTGATAAATTTTGCTAAAATATTTCACAAAATTTACTAAAGTATTTGACAAAATTTGCTAAAGTATTTGAAAAAATTTGCTAAACTATTTGACAAAATTTGCTAAAGTATTTGACAAAATTTGCTAAAGTATTTGACAATATTTGCTAAAATATTTGACAGATATTGCTAAAATATTTGACAGATTTTGCTAAAATATTTGATAGATTTTGCTAAAATATTTGGCAGATTTTGCTAAAATAATTGATAGATTTTGATAAAATAATTGATATATTTTGCTACAATAATTACTAAAATGCTTCGTAAAGTTTGAAAAAATGCTTAGTAAACTTGGTTTCTATATTTGCTACAATGATTAGTCAACTTGGTCTTTTATATTTAGTAAATTTTCTACAATCTACATTAGATTTTGTAAATTAATACTGTATAACTTATCACAATTTAAAAATAGTCTATACATTATTATTCAACTGTAAAACTAAACAATTGATGAAAACACCATGTTAAATTGCAATAATTTGTAGATTGAGGTTAAAAGTAAATAAAATTCCGTATAAAAACTTGTGATTAAATATGAGTAATTGATTGTGTGGTAATTAAGGATAGCGGTACATCAAACACAATGCTATCTCCTATTTTCATCTTTTTCCATTGCTAAGTACAGCAAATGTAAACTTTATTAAATTAATACATACAACACAGGCTTTAGTGCGTGTTATCTGGCTTGTATAGTTGCTTACACAAAGCTTATGCAATTATCTAGCAAACAAAGTAGCTTTATTATAATTTTAACAAATAAAAATTAGTTGCATTTCATTGTCAAAATGTGTATAAGCTTATAAATTACTCTGAAAGTCTTCAAGACTAAACAATACAAAGCTCAACTAAGCTTTCAGATCTAAAAAACAACATAATTAGCATTAAGTATTAAAATATTAAAAGTGAATTTACAAATTATTGGGTGGAAAATCCCTAGAAATAATATTCGTTTTAGGAAAAGAATTATCTGGCAAATTGTTTTAAGTAGATGACAAATAATTAGTCAGCAACAAGAATTGCATCCAGATTGGTTGAAACATGATTTCAGTTCCAAGGATAGGGATACAGATTGCCCTTTCATTTCAGCCAGAAACAACAATAAAATCCTACTTCTTGTAAGATAGAGAGAAAGGGAGAAAAATAAATGTAACAATAAAATTTGTATTTTGCAGAATAAATTTTATTTGCCAGCATTTTTATTACTAAATCGAATATTTCAATGAGCTTAGTGGAGAGACATCTGTTGCAAAGTTGTTGAGTGGGAAACATTTTATATCCCTTTCCACCCCACTTCCTCTTCCTACTATTCCACCCAACCCAATCCATTCAGCTCTGATTATTTTCACATGTAAATGCGAAATATTTCCCTTTTAGCAAAAAGAAAGATTTTTTTTCTATGCCCAAATCCATCTTTCACATGCAAAAAGATACACATTATGACTAACAATTTTTCTTTTTGCAACTGTACGTGATATCAAAATCAAAATTGTGTCAGTGCCTTTTTTGTACCTTTCAAGTATATAAATAGACTCATTTTATTCTGCAGACTACCAAATATATTTTCAAATAAAGTTTTGTTTTTTTTTTCTTTAGGTTTTTGGACATCAATCATTTCAGGTGTTTGCAGTCAAGTCGCAAATTACCAAACATGTAAATAAAAAATTCAATAAACAGAAAAAAATATTGTAAACGAGCAAATATGCATATAAACTTTCCAAAAATAAAGTTAGAAAATTCAAAATTTTGTTAGAAGACTTGAACTAGTGTTAGGACATTTGAAAATTGCAGTAAAGAGCATAAAAAATACTGTTAGGAACTTGAACTTTTTGTTAAAGAATATAAATTCGTATTATGGAACTTAAATCTTAGCTAAAAAAAATAGTTTGAAAAACTTTCAGGCTAAAAAGCAGTTCTGGAACTTCAGTTTTATTGCAGACTACAGATCACACAAATGCCAATTCAACCTCAACTTATGTTAAGGAGCTGCTAGAAACTTGAACTATTTGTTAAAGAACTTAAAATTCGTTTTATGGAACTTCAACCTTAGCTAAAATAAGTTTAGAGAACTCTCAGCCTAAAAAGCAGTTCTGGAACTTCTGTTTTATTACAGACTACAGGTCACAAGAATGCCAGTTCAACCTCAACTTATGTTAAGAGACTGTTAGGAACTTGAACTATTTGATAAAGAACTTAAATTCGTTTTATAGAACTTCAATCTTAGCTAAAAATAGTTTAGAGATCCTAGAACCTAAAAAATTGTTAATGAACTTTTGTTTCATTGCAGACTACAGGTCACACTAATGCCAGTTCAACCTCAACTTATGTTAAGGAACTGTTAGGAACTTAAACTATAAGCTAAAAATAGTTTGAGAACTTTCAAGCTAAAAAACTGTTATGGAACTTCTGTTTCACTGCAGACTACAGGTCACAAGAATGCCAGTTCAACCTTAACTTATTGTTAAGGAACTGTTAAGAACTTGAACTATTGGTTAAAGAACTTAAGAACAGTCAGGCTAAACTGTTAGGAACTGTCAGGCTAAACTGTTAGGAACTGTCAGGCTAAACTGTTCTGGAACTTCAGCATGTCACACAAATGCCAGTTTAACCTCAACCTATGTTAAGAAACACATAAATTCCAAAATCATAAAAATAAAGTACAGAAATATAAAATATTTTTATATTTTACACATGGAAACTCGTTAGCAAGTTTCTATGATAAATGAAAAACCGATAAAAATGTATGGCAATATCTTCTTTAAGTGATAGTTATGTCATACACTTACTATTCTTTTAATTAAGTTGATATTTTAGACAGATTAGACACTTTTGTTCTCCAGTTAAGAACCCTTATCAAGCTAAATGTGTGTGTGTGTGTCATGGCAATTGGCGTTGAGGGTTAATAGAAGCAAGTATAAAGGGTTTTTTATTTTACCCCATTCGTTCCCTATCCCCCTTTTGTTTATCGTAAAAGATAGTGTGCTTGGCTGTGTTGATTGCAAATGAGCTATTTATTCTGCCAGGGGTTTGAGATTGCGTTTGGCAAAGGCAAAATCAGGGGGAAGAGAGCAGGAGTGAGAGTGTTGGTGCCTAAATATATACACACACACACACATTATACACAATTTGATTACATCTTAGTTAAACCATGCAAGATTATAAGTTAATAAGCCGAACGCACAAGTCCTACACATCGTTAATGTCGAATTGTGGTTGGTCTGATTGTTCACTGAAGATGAGAAAAACAAAATGGGGTTTCCTCTTTCCTTTTAGATTGGACCAGGTAATTGCAATAAATAATAGCGGTGTAATACTGTGCGTTGGTTTCGCTTGAATCCCCTAAACTTAGACGCATCATATCAGATCGAATGGATGTTTTATATCTCACCGAGGTCATGATAAAAATCTAGCAGAATTTACCAGACCGTTTAACGAGGCAAAAATAGTTGCAAAAAAAAAAAAAACAAGATATTGGCTTGTCAGTTGCAGAAGATCCTCTCCCATCATGCATCTTCAAATTCACATGACAAGTTGTCATGGAAAAATGAAATCCGATTATTTAAGCAAAAGTTCGAAGACGGATTTGCAAATTTGAAAGTCAATTTTGTTTCTACTTTGAAATTTTGAATATTTTCTGATTTATAATTTATTCATGGTTAATTATAGACTTCAGCGTTATAGACATGTTAAATTATAAGCTACATTTTGTGTTGTTTACGCTCATAATTTTCTGGTTATCACCGCAAACACTCACCAGGCTGTGCCTATGAAAAATAGGCTCAATAAAATACCCCATTGGAAGAAGAAGAAGAAAAAAAACATCAAGAAAATGTGCAGAAGAAAAACAAATTTGAAAATGCTTATAAAATTCGTTGTTTGTCTAATGTAAATACGATTAGTAAATCAGCTGTGTAATCTGGTGGAAATCGATTTCGGGGAAGTTGTTTATGATTGTAATAAGTTGCAGAAAGAAGTGGGGGTAAAGGATAAGAAGAAGAAGAGGAGGGGGAAATAAAATAAAGAAAGATTGTTACGTGCTTGTTGCTTGGAGTAAACATTTCGTTTAATAAGTAATTCTCTAAATCTTTGCACCTGTGAATGTTTGCCATTCAGATCAAAAAAGGAGGCGAAATATGCTTATATTTTCTTCAGGGAAATCAGTTTTTCAAAATATACTGCCAGCAAAATTCAAACGAATAGACAACTAAGATTTTCGTCTATAAGGAAATGATCCTTCGGGTCCTGAGGAACCATTTCATTTCTATCTTCTGTAAACTTTTTATGCACTTAACAGTACTGTATAATGCAGTTTTTGCTTTAGGTTACATTTTAGTACTAACCAACTGACTAACTAAATTTACAAGACTAATTTAGAGTCCAATCGCTTATGGTCTACTAAATAGATGTGGTTCTTATGAAAATAAACCATTAGTTTAGTAGTCTTGTGTTTACGAGTACTGTGTATAAAATGCTTTACAAATTGATCTTACAAAAGTGCAAACTCAATTTCCTGTACATTTTTGTTAGTGGCTTATCTTTTAAAGTGCCTTGCAGTGATTAGTGTATCAATCTCAGCATAATTATCTGTAGACTGCACTTAATATGTTCATCTTTCTGAGACTCGCTGTGACTCTGTGAGTCTAATCTATTTAACCTAAAAGATATCCCTTCTTTTCTCATTTCTTATCACATACAAGAATTGCGAGAGTCTCTCGACAAAGCACCACAAAAGTATGACAGGAGAGGCGGTGCCATCATCTCGTGGAAGTTTTTTTTTCATCTTTTCCTTTTGGTGGTAAACCATCGCATCGCATCGCGCTTGCGCAAAAAGCAGAATGCTGCAAACACACACTTGAAAGTTGAAAACAATGCACTTCATTTCCTTTCTATTTCGCAATTGTGTGTTGTGTT
>JAAFCF010007112.1:6540982-6560050 GCA_013389785.1 Helicorthomorpha holstii | reverse complement strand
TTACCTTGTTAAACTGATCATTTTATACTGTTAAACTGACATTTTTACACTGTTAAACTGACATTTTTACCTTGTTAAACTGATCATTTTACACTGTTAAACTGACATTTTTACATTTGTACACTGTTAAACTGACACTTTTACGCTGTTAAACTGACATTCTTACACTGTTAAACTGGCATTTTTACACTTTTAAATTGACACTTTTACAGTGTTAAACTGACACTTTTACGCTGTTAAACTGACATTTTTACACTGTTAAACTGACATTTTTACACTGTTAAACTGACACTTTTACCTTGTTAAACTGACACTTTTACCTTGTTAAACTGACATTTTTACACTTTTAATTTGGCATTTGTAAACTGGTAAACTGACATTTTTTCCACTGTTAAGCTGAAATTTTTGACAATTAAGAGATGTTGACTGAACTTTTTTAAATACAATATTTATACACTTTTTTGCAGTGCCAATACAGAAACGGCACTAGATCTTATCAGTTTCAATGGTTTTTATCAAAGTATTGTAATTAAAAGAATCATCCAGTATAATTAGCAACTGTGAAGCTCATTGGTGTTTTTTACTTACTAATTTAGTGCCCTATCTGAAACAACACACTTTACTGACCTTATTGTTAAATTTGGTCTAGTACAATAGTTCCACTTTAGGCAAATTTGATCACGTAAACACCACCATGTTTTGTTTTCCATCTGAAATATATAATGGTAAATATATTGATGTGTTTAGTGTTGAAGTCCCACATACCCTCATAATTTACAGTAGTTACGAAATTACAATCTGAAATTCACTTCGTTTACATGAAAAACAAATGTGTCGCCAGCATAAAATGAGAATTAAAACTCAAAAGTTATTGTGTGTATCTTTTAATTTTCACATTGCAACAATATCATATAAAATTTTATTTTATATCTGATAATCACGAGTGAGACAAAAAAAATCAACAATGACTAATCCTACAGGTTGATACAAAGTGAGACCAGATAATTACACAATAAACATTGGTGAAGTGACAAGATGAGGTAGCTAATGTCTTAACAAAGACAAAATTAGTAAATGTATTGACTAGAATTAATATACGTTCACAATTAATGGTGTTTTGATCCTTTTTTTCTTCAAAACACCATAATTGACTTTGAAGGTAAAAATGCATTTTCATTTTATAAAGATAGAAAATCAACATAAACACATTGATTACGGCAATTTTCTTATTTTATGCGCGATAAAGTAATAAATAAATTAGTTTAAAGTCTAAAGTGACAAATATTTAACAGTAATTCAAACAAAAATGATCGAAAATTTCACTAGATTTTAACTCAAATTATTTTTAGGAGTTTTTTCTTCTTCTTCTTGCTCCTTTAGTATATCATAGGACACGTAATATACAGTTAATGACACACATGAAAACATTGAAAAGTATAAAAAAATATAAATACATTGAAGTTTAGTTAATTGAATGTTGATTACGGTCAATGTAGGGCGTCGTTAACAGTTAATTTAGTATCGGTTTTGCCTGACATTGTGGTGCTTTCCCTGCTGCTTGTTGAAGGAGTGCGAGAAGAAGTGGTCGGGGTAGAAGAAGTGGAAGATTGAGCGGGTTTAGTAACGAGTGTTGAAGAAGCTGAACAAGTTGATGAAGTGGCAATGTTAGTGGCAGATGTGGAGCTGGCCAGTCGTCCTCCTTGTCCACAAACTAGATGATGATTTTCCCAATCTTTATGCTGACAAAATGCACCACAATAACGGGCATTATTACAACCTGAACAAGTCTCACTGGCTTTGCGCCCGCAGTTCCAGCAAGCCTGAAATAGCAGTTTACTGTGAGTAAAATTTGAAATATGTTGCTTATTGAACCATAACAATTTAATACTGATTGCAACTTTTTAACTTTACAGTTACAACCGCAAAACAAATCATTTTGGATCTTGGATTTGACATTCCTGCTCGGATAAACTACAGTATAAAGTTAGGAGTCACTACAACAAAAAAGTAGAAGCGACTACAGGATAAAACTAGGAGCTACTAAAACATGAAACTAGGATCCATTATAACAGGAAAATTAGGAGCCACTACAACAGAAAACTATACTTAAATAGAAACTTTTTTGATGCTTAGTAAGCCACTTAACATTCATAAAACTTTTTAACTTAACAGCTGCAACCGCAAAACCAATTAATTTTGGACCTTGTATTTGACATGCCTGCGCTACAGCATAAACCTAGAAGCGACTACCGCATAGAACTAGCAGCCACTACCAACACAAAACTAGAAGCGAATGCAGTTTATAACTAGGAGCCACTAAAAGGTAAAACCAGAAGCTACTACAACTTAAAACTAGGATCCACTACAACTTAAAACTAGGGCCCACTACAACTTAAAACTAGGATCCACTACAACTTAAAACTAGGATCCACTACGACTTAAAACTAGGATCCACTGCAGCATAAAACTATGCTTAAATGGAAACTTTTTGATGCTTAGTAAGCCATAGACATTTAATGAATCTTTGTAATTTAACAGCTACAGCCGCAAAACAAATCATTTTGGACTCTGAATTTGATATTCCTGCGCTTCAGCATAGAAATAGGAGCCACTACAACATAAACTGGAAGGGACTATAGCATAAAACTAAAAACCACTGTAACGTAGAACTAACATCCACTACAACATAAAATTACAAAGGACTGGAACTTAAAATTGAAGCAACTACAACACTAAGAGCCGCTACAACATAAAACTAGAAGCGAATGCAGCACCTAACTAGGAGCCACTACAACCTTAAACTATGCCTAAATGGAATTTTTGATGCTTAGCAAGCAATAGAAATTGAATATTTAATGCAACTTTTTAGCCTGACAGTGACAGCGACAAAACTCACCATTTTGGACCGTATATTTGACATTCCTGCACTACAACATCAACCTGAGTGCCTTCTTATTCAGTATAAAACTGGAAACCACTACTTCATCATAAACTGGATGTTCAGTATAGCGTAAACCTAAAATTCACTGCAGCATGAAACTAGGAGCCACTAACGTTAAACTAAGAGCTATTAAGACTAAACTATAAGCTAAGAATACTACTAGTTTGGTCAAACGAGGAGGATTTTGAGCGAAACTAACAGAAAGTATTACTGTAGTAGCTTTTAAAGTAGGAACAACTAAAATTATCAGTTACTACAGTGATATTTAAAGCGATTTTAGGCAAACTAAGATCAAATACTAGGAGCTATTTAGTCTAAATATGATCAGATACAATCAAAATAAAATCAACTATCAGTATCAATTTTAACGAAATTAGAAGCTGCTAGCCAACTAAGAGCCTCTACGATGAAACTAGGAACTTTACTACTTGTGGTCGTTTATCCAAACCTTGATATGTTATTTAATGTAAAGTAAACATTGAATTACCTCATTAGAATCTGCTTGTTGGTTGAGCACCGTCAAAGCCTCTTCAGCAGCTTGTATTCTTGCCTCCATAATGAGTTTCTCCATCTTTCCTCGCTCTGATGCCACCATTTCTCTGGCCTTAACTTCTGCTGTAGTCACTGCTTTTTGTAATTCCACCACAGCTTGTCTTTTCACTTCGTTCACCGCCTCTTCTGCAAGTCCGTTTAATATTGCAATTCGTTCACACGTAACCCAACTACTAAATCCACAGATTTAAACCCCTATTCTACTCTTAACCCCCCTTTCAAATCTTGCTAAACTAATTCTTAACAAAATCATTTCTATCCCTTTTTTTTTGTGTATAGGATTTGAAATTTGATTTCAAACTTACCAACTTTTCTTTTAACTTCAGAAACCCTGTCGTCTGTGTCTTTCATCAGCATTTCTCCAGCTTTTTTCTTTAAACTGTTATCAGATGCACCTTCAGCATGACGTCTGATCCACATTGCCAGTTCCTGTCTATCATTTAAACTTCGGTGCTGAAGTATAGCCAAAGCTCTTTTTGTTTTCTCCACCATTCCCAAAATGCAATTCAACATCTATTAATATTAAACAACATCAATTAACATTGTAAATCTTAACATTTTATTAGTTAAAATTACAGTGTGAATGCTTTTCCATTCTTCTTCGTTTTCCCTTTCATCCAGCAACATATCACGAGGAGAAAATCCTTAAAAAAGAAAAAGAAACATGAAATTTTGTTTTTGTCAGTTTGGTTGTGAGTTTACTTACCGTAATGTCTGTAATCCCTTTCAAAATTAAGTCTATCTCTGTCCCTGTAATCCCTAGAGGACAAAGGTAAATCATCTAATCTATGAGATATTCCTAAAGTATTGGAGCTGGCTGGATGGGCTAATGGTGGACTTAAAAGTGTATGATGATGTCTTTTGTGGGGAGGTCCTATATCTTGACTTGAAGAGTCCATCATCATGTGACCATTGTCTTTATGCCTGAAAAATTAAATTTAAAAAATGTAAACAATGACAATTGGGAAGAGGGAAGGGCAATTTAAAGCATTTCCTCAAAAATATTTTTGAAACAATATTATAAAGCTTTCTTTCCTGTTTATTTTGTACAGGTGTGCATGTTAAAACGGTCATATTGGCATCTGTTGTCATTGTTTAATAAAACTGTAGTAAATAGTGAAGTAGAGCAGCTGTTTTCAATGTCAGTGATACATAGTTAGTTTTCAGTTACCACGATAAAGCCATATTAAGTTATGTCATATTAATTTCTTAGCAATTAGCAATTTGAAAATGGGAGTTGTACCTTTCTGTTAGTCTACGTTTTCCATTTTCATTAATTTCTGCAGCCATTGATGATGATGATGAGTGATGATGAAATAACATGTCGCCTGGATTTGACTCAGTAGGCGAATGATCAGGGTCCAAAACCAGATGTTCGTGATGGTGGAGGAACTGCTGAGGAGTCTGTTTGGCTGCTCTAGCACACTGTACAATTTCTCTTTGCAATAGAGGCAAATTAGCCTGCAAAATAAACAACCCAATCGATTTACATTTTTTCTCTCTCTGGTAATTAACATTGAACATTGTTAAGTTACAATGGAATTGTGTGGTAAATATTGAATCATTGTACAGTGACGTGTTCTCGTTTTTGTGTTCAAATATTGCGTTTATTTCTTGCTTTATAGTTTATTCTGATACCAGTTGTTAGCGACAACATTTAATGGTTATTATGAGCTCTCGGTACCACTTGTGGGTAATTTAGCAACCATTTATGTGATAATGCGCTGAATTTACCTTCAGAAATGGAATCACAAATGGGCGTAGTGGAAAATTAGTTGTGTCTTGAAGTTTATGATGAAAATCATCAATTGACAAAGTACCATTCTGCAACAATTAAGAGAAACGTCACAAAAATTATGATTAATTTTTAATTATTAAGATAAAATTACCACTAAATTAAAAATAAGTCCTCTAACTCGTTCTCCAGCTTCAGGTGATATATCTGATCCAAATTGTTGTAAAGTAGTCAAAAATCTTTTAACTTTACTCAGCTGTCTAGTTCCACACGTGGTGGCTTGAAGTCCAATCATGTCTCTGCTATTCCTACTGGAACTACCACCGCCTCCAGATTCACCTCGACCGTTAATAAGCGCCGATTGTAGTTGCTGAACTGTCGCCGCGTTTAGTGATGAGGCAACGGCAGAATTGCTACCGTTTCCCCCGTTGCTGTTACTGCTTCCTCCGTTCACGGTTGCTGAACCCATCAGCGTTGCTGCCGAGGAGAGTGCGATGCTTGGCGGCGAGGGAGAGTCGCTACGGCACGGCGATGTTGACGACAGGGGAACTTTATTACTCGATGAAGTGGTGCTGGCAGAAACAGTTGAACTCGATGATGCTAATACACTAGGTGACGTCATAGATGATGTGATACAATTGTTGCCAATTTCAAGAGACGATGGAGTGTCGGGCATTATGAACCAGAAATCTGAGCAAAAGTCAAAACACAAACATGTCACTTTGTAATTAGAAAATATATTAAAAATTAACTGTTTTTTTTTGTTGATGAAACACTAAAAAAGCGTTTGTGAATGTGTAAAACAGGTGTAAAAATCGAAAATGAAAATAACTGCGCTCACATTAGGTTGAAATTACGTCACTTGTAACGTTGGCAGGAAAAAAAAACTGTTTTGTTTAAACAACTGTATCTATCATAACATTTATATGAAATCGCCTGACTTGCCATGTGTTTAATTTTCCCCATAAAATATTTATTTTGGAATAATTGTCAAGAAACAAAGACAATTTGATGAATGAAATCAATGCAGTTTACTAATAATATCTAATTCACTTACTATTTCTTTTTTTCCAGGTTTCAAGTGGAAAAAGGATTAAATTTCACTGTAACCGGAAGTGGTAAATTCACTATTTATAACCGATTTGTAATTCATCATTATTAATTTAAATCTAATATTTTTTTAAAGCTGTTTTTTAAAAATTGTTATGGATACGTGGAACATGAAATCTGGTTTTTTTGGATCTGCTTCAACGTGTGTCAACAGAAAATGTAAGTTTGTATGTTAATTATTTTCCATCAGGTGGTACGAATGCATACATTATCAGTGAGTTTACAGTGAGTTTCATGTTTATGTTGAATGGGAAGTGTCAATCGGTTGTTTATGTACATTGATGTTTACGAAATATTTTCTATACCAAATGTCAACGCAATTAAGCGTAACAATGAGTCCTTGTGCGAGGACCTTGCAACTGTGCAAATGACTTGGTGACAAATTCACATGAAAACGTCATTTACTGGTATCATTTGGTTACAAACTACGGTACCACATTTAATAATCAAGTGCGTGACGACATGAGTAATGAGCATCATTTTGCACTGAGTGGCAAAAGATGTGTAATGGCATTTGAAGATGATGAGGATGAGATGAGGCTCAAAAAATGGTACAAGCATCTCCTTTCCACGTTGCTCGTACCGGTGTATAAGCATTTAGTGCCTCATCTCGTCGTATCACAGTGTATTAGGTGTTTATAAAAATAATGTGATAACCTAAATTCATTTTTTCAATCACTTATCGATCTATTAGCATTTGATAATTTCCCAACACTTTACTCTTTGTGAAAAATCAATGAAATCGATGTGGTCGTGTTGAGCGGTGGAAATCGATCTAAAAGTTTTTGAAGTAATTTTTGTATTTTCTTTTACATCAACATGTTGGGAGGAGAGGTTTGTTTTTGAAAGGGGGTGAGAAAATACAGTATTGTAGCAGCTGATGATTTTACCGTGGAAACAAATCCATCTGTGATCACTTTGAGGTCTTATGGATCTGTTTGATCCGCTTTTGACCATTTTCTTTCTATCTACTATGTGTATGTTGGTTTTATGAACTGTATACGTGTCCTTTAAATGCAAACACAATTAACGCTACCGTTCAGTATGTGTTTGCTTTTAGTGTGGAACTTTAACCTTGAGTTTTGTTATTGAATATCAATGGTCAATTGGATGGTTTTAATATTCTGGACATCTTTTTTTTTGCCACCCTTCCAAGTACTCCCCCACTCTCCCAGGTACCTCAAACACATGTTTTTATTTCATTTATTAGTATTTGGATAATATTTTTTTTTTTTTGCTTTGACGCTTTAGCTGCTTGTATTTTCCAGGTGTTCCCAGCAGCTGTGCACTGTGTCACTTGAGCAGAAGTGTATGATATAGGAAGGGACTGAGGGGGAGAGAAAGGTACCCATTTGGAGGGGTAGGAGGGGGCTATTGGTAGGGAAAAAGCCACTGCAATGATGTCAAAGTTGATTGTATTACTATAGATTCTTCTTCAAATATTATTGTATTGAATATACATGCTATAGATAGGATAGCTCCTGTGTACTTGCATTTAATGATAAGTTAATAACTTTTAAAATTAATTACACTGTATAGCCACATTTTCATAATTGGAAAAAATGACTGATAAAGAAGTTGTTTACTTGTTGAATAACCAAATTATCATGGTTGTCAAATCATTCAAAAAGACGTAGTTTTTAGTTTTTAAAAAATTTTCATTACATTTTGAATTTCAAATGATCATGTCATGTCCTCTTGTTAATATAAGAATTGGGGTTTTTACTGTGTTTTGTGGAATTTTTAGTTTTTTTAGTTCAGTAATTACTGGAGTTTTTCCATTTTTATTAGTAAAAGCAATACCCAAATAAAATGTATTGTAATTTTTAATGGGAAACATTTTTTTTATTACTTTGTTTACATTAAATTGTGTGTTTTTTGTTATGTTTTTTTAGTACAAGTAATGTCTCTTTTTTTTTTGGATTATGCAAGTTGAAAGTTGCAGTTAAGACTTGTGTACTGGAAATTTCTTAAGTAATATTCATTAAAATAATTAGTTAAGATTGTAACTTAAACTGTAATTGTTATAACCTAAATTTATAATGTTTTATAGTGAAAACATGACAGTATTTGACATACAAAATGCTATTGAAGTTGCACCATCAGAGATTTTGTTTAAAACAACGTGAAAAATGGACTAATTTAGCATAGTTGAAATTTTAAAATTTATCAATTGATGATTTAATTTTGCAATTATTCAAGTTTGACTGTCCAATTAGTGATCAGCAGTACTTAATGTGTAATTTGTGCTGTACATGCTCATTAGTTTTACATCGAATTAAATTTAATTTGAGCAGGTGTAATTAATAATTAATGGGGAATAACCATGTAAAAAAGTCAAAGACATGAAGGTAACTGACTGAGCACAGGTGCAACAACTCCACTTTCAATTTAAAAAAAGTTTTTGAAAATGTTCACCAGTTAAAAATCTCAGAATGACAATGCATAATATAATAGTTTAATTTGCTATTCGTAATCAAGGTCGATAATGATGTCATGGCCACCCGCATTTTGATTGATCATTGATTTTGACAGCTCTACCATTCTGGTGCTCAAGGTGACAATTAGTGTGTGTGTGGAATTGATGAGCAGAAACATCAACAATAATGAAATTTTACCTGTATGACGTGATCGACTTTTCCGTGAAATTCCATCAGTAACTTTGGTTAATTTCTTCGACGTTTTTGATGAGTAAAATTGGCACAAATTTGAGGAAGAAATTTTTGCACATTTAAGTTTGCCTTATTTATAATCCAATTAAACTGCAACTGCTACTGTTTCCATATGTAATCCAATACTTGCTTTTTCTTAATTTTTTTTTTTTTTTTGTAAATTTTTGTGTGTAAGTTTAAAGCTCTGGTAGTTTTTAGTGCTGCTCGCGTTTGAATGAAGCAACTGCACTGTTAAAAATGCCTGTGATACCAAATGTTTTTGAGTTGAAACAGCTACAGCGCCATCTGGCATGTCGTAATATAAACGACCAATGGCAGAGAAGAGTCTGGCTTCTATTTATCCCATCCTTACACTCCCACCACTTTCACCCCCTCCTCCTACTCCATCCCCCTCAAACACTACCAGAACTATAGTATGAAAACTGCTGGGAAATACGATGTAAGCAATTGTGGTGATCATCACACATGATGGAAAGTGATGAGTGAAAATAAGGAATTCCTTTACACTACAAATTATCTTTTGACCTCAACAAACTAGTGTTCAGCAGGAAATCATTTCATTAAACTTGATTTAAAAACTTCTAATTTTTTATTAACTAAATTTGATTTATTAGTTAAAACTTATTATCACTGTGGTGCACACAGAGTGATGGAACCATGAAAATTTGCTCTTGATTTTTAAATATGAAATCAGTGGTATTAGTTCTGCTCACATTTTGATGAGTTTTAAGTTAAAAACTGGTGCTCTCGTCTCAGGTATTGGTGGTAAATGTTATTGGTTTTGTCGAAATTGATTGAAACTGAGTTTGTGTAAATGTGATGTAGTTTTAAGAAGTTTCTATGTTGGTTCTTGGTTCCTGGGTTTTAGTTTAAAGGTAAAAGTAGACACATTTGTGCATAAATATGCACACACGTGTGTTCATATTGCTTTGAGTTTCAGTGGGTGTTTAAAGGAAGGAGGCTGGGGTTGGGGGGTTGGATGGATTATAGGTGGGAGAGAGGTCAGATGGCGCTAGTGTAGCATAAATAATGGAAGCAACAGCAGTTGTGTGTTCATTTAATATCGACACATTTAATATCAACGTAGAGAGAGAGCGAGATGAAATGAAATAGAAAAGAAGGGTGGGTGGAGGGAGGTAGGGATGTAAAGAGGGGGGTGGGGTGGGGGAGTGTTTGCTGCAGATGTCGTTAGGTGGCGTGTGCGCTATTGTATGTATACTGAGGGATTTTGAAAGTGAGGATGAGGGGTTGCAGGGATGGGGATGGGGGAAGAGGGAGGTGGGTGAATGAGGTCTGAAAATGTGGAAGAAAACGCTGATCTGAACAGCTGTTGGCATAGAATGAACCAGATGTGTACATGTACAGTATTTATTAATCGAGTTTGTTTTTTAACCACCCCAACACAAACCCCCCCTCCTTCCCTTACTTTTTCCTTATACGCCTACACACACCCTTATAACATTAAGGTTTGATAAGAGGAGGGGGGGTTATGACGATGATGGGTGGCAGTTGTTGTTAGCAGTAATTTAATTACATTACGTCCTATAGCTGACTAATTGATTGGAAAGTTGGAGGATCCAATTTTTCCTTTTCATCTGCTGCCAAAATGCACTGCTTCATTTACATTTCAAAATAAGTTTAGTAAAAATTAACATTTCCATTAATGAAAAACATGAAATGCATTTTTCTTATGAGATTAAAAGAGACTTTTTTGGGGAATTTATGGATTTTACAAAATAAAAAATTAACAGTTTTGATGATAATTTCTCTTGATTTTAAGTTGTATAGCTTTATTTTAGTGACATTTTATAGCAATTTTAGCATTTATTTAATGACATATTTTAGACAGTAATTGTGGACAATTTTGTATAAATATTTAGTGACATTTTACTACAATTTTTGCAAGTAATTATTGACATTTTAGATCCCTGTTTCTCAAAGTGGGGCATTTTGATTGTTCAAAGGGGCAATTTGAAAATGGAATTTTTCAAAATTTTAAGGTAACTCTTTATGGTGACTTGTAATATGGGAAGGCATAAAATTTTTTAGAAACGCCTAGGTGGGGCATAACTCAAAAAAGGTTGGGAAACACTGTTTTAGATCATTAATGTAAATCTCGGTGCAAATTTTACCTCTCAATCTCAAATCTAGTGCGATTTTAACGATTATTTTACTGTATTCAGATTTCATAATCACTTTAAGATTCCCCGCATTGATTTTAAGAGTGGTTTTTTAAGGTTTCTAATAAAAATGTAATAATTAGATTGATTATTTAGTTTTACAATGGAAATTTTCTGGAGGTTTCTTGGCCTCTTCATTTTTCTCCTTACAATAACTTAGCTTCCTCCCTCTATTTTAGGTTGGTCTTTATGTTGGGTCTAGACACGGACCCTTTAGAAAGGTTTCAGACAATTTTCATAAAATGTTCAACAACTATAAATACTCCTACTTCCGCTTTTATTACAATGGGAAAGTATGAATAGAATGGCCAGATGATATCGCTAGTTATAATCGATATACAAGTAATCGATATAAAAGGGATGTTTTGTGACTTTGTCATTGATAGTACTGTAGAAAATGAAGGGCCCATCTGTTAGTATTGAGGGGTGGGAGGGGGAGGGGGGAGTGAAAGGATGTTGTTAGAGATTAATAGCGGTCAACTACTAATGGCACGCGTCCCTCAAAGAGAAATTGAAAGTTGAAAACGGTTGATAAACATACTGTGTACGTCCATTAAATACGTACAGTGAGCTTACTGTATGTATAGATGAAATAATGACTCCTCCCAATTTTATATTTACCACCCAGCCGTCATATACACCCAGTCCCCCCCTTTTACTTTCTCTCCCACGAGAACAGGGTTAATAACGAACGACAAACGCAGGTGCAGTTGCCGCTGGGGGAGTCCTACTTTGCTCTGCGCAACAAAAAATAACACACGCACATACTCTACTGTACTGTATTACACACAAAATGATGGAAAAAATTTCATTTTTTTTCGTAAAAAACTCAATTTACAACTACTTTTTAGTTGGATTTCCGGCAATTTTTTTCACTCATTCATATTTGAGGGTAAACTGCTTGAAATTACTTTTCAATTGAATTTCAATTGGAGTAATTGAGTTTATAATTGCAGTTAATAGTTTCTTGTTTCTTATAGTTAATTTTTGTTTTTTGTTAATTTTGTATGTTTATTTGTTAGTAATAGACATAATTCTACATTTAACATAGTAAGTTAGTTTGACATTTAGATAGTCATCTAGTACATCAGGCTTAATTTAGGCTATTTTGAAGATGCTTTTTGATTAATTTAATGCATTTTTGACTAATATTGGTAAATCCCAGTTTCATAGTTATCTAATTTAGTCAATTTACTTAATATATCATAGTATTTAATTTGAACAATGCAATTATTTAGTCTATTTTAGCATTTTCAAACGACTTTTTGACATAATTTAGGCCATTTTGAAGATGTTTTGGTTTAATTTAATGCATTTCTTAATAATATTAGTAAACCCCAATTTTATGGTTGTCTAATTTAGTCAATTTGAAAGATATATCATAGTATTTAATTTGAACAATGCAATTTTTAGTCTATTTGGCATTTTCAAACGACTTTTTGACATAATTTAGGCCATTTTGAAGATGTTTTTTGGTTAATTTAATGCATTTTTGACTAATATTTATAAATCCCAATTTCATGATAATACTAATTTAGTAAATTCATATGATAGATTTTAGAGTTTAATTTGAACAATGCAACTTTTAGTCTATTTTGACATTTTTTAATCAACTTTTTGACATAATTTAAGCAATTTAAACTAAGTTTTTTCACATTTTTAACAATTTTTATGTAACTGTTATTTGTATATCGAGTTTTCCATGTTAAATACTGATTGCAAGTTAAAACTAAAGTGAAATTTAAACTAAAAAAAATACAAACTTGTACAAAGTAGTTTGATACATTTAGATAGTATTTAGTACATCTGGCTTAATTTAGGCTTTTTTGAAGATGCTTGATAGTACTTAGCACATCAGGCTTAATTTAGACCATTTTGAAGATGCTTTTTTGCTTAATTTAATGCATTTTTGACTAAAATTGGTAAATTCTATTTTCATGGTTATCTAATTTAGTCAATTTATATGTTTATTAGTATTTAATTTGAACAATGCAAAATTTAGTCTATTTTTAGCATTTTTAAACGACTTTCTGACATAATTTAGTAGAAGGTTTTTTTTTTTTTTTTACATTTTTAACAATTTTTATGTTACTGTTATTTGTATATTGAGTTTTCTATGTTAAATACTGATTTCAAATTAAAACTAAAAGTACTGTAGTACTATCTTGTCTGTAAAATTTGCATAAAATCAGTGTAGAAAAATGACTAATTAGTTTGACTATTATTTGTAGACATATAATTATAGTGTTTCGTTTGAGAAAGAGACTGGGACTGGGAATGGCATCTGTATTTTTAGACACAGCAAATGGCTTCTTCTTCGTTAATAAAAAAATGTGGCTGGATATACATTATAATAAACAGATGTCAAACATGGAAATAAGTTTTCAGCTACTCTTTTACTCTTCCACCTTCGCAGCTTCCGTTTCCTCACCAATTACAAAACCGTGTCGAGGTCGATATGCGCATTTTATTACATTCAATTTCATGCATACATTTTATATACAAAAAAAAAATATTATAATAGAAAAGCTTATAATGTATACAGTACATTCAGCTCTCTTTTGTACTAATAACTCTCCTAAATCTATTGTAAAAGTACAGTATCGGTATTATAATAAACTTTTAATGCCGTAAATACAGATGTTAAACCAGCTTATACGGTTTATCTTGTAGGTTTCAACGGGTTAAATCGATTGCTTCAACTTTTTAAATAAACTAAAAATCACTCGACTTTATAATTTAATGAGAAACGCAATTTTTTAAAGGTAAATTGATGGAAAAATTAACGTGAATCATTAACACACCTGAGATTTTTATCACAAAATTTCAGCTGTTTTTTATTGTTGTTTATTTTTGATACAAGAAAAAATGTAATGTAAGAAAATTTTTGAAATTTGTTGTTTAAATCATTAATTATTTATCAGATTTGGAAAAGAAATGTCAATATTTTTGAAATTTTGAGAAATCAATTACCAGACTTTAAATGGAAAAAAACAAGCATTACGCATGCTCACAACTGAAAATAATTTAAAATTTGATTTTTTTTAAAAAGTCGTCTAGAAACGGTTGAAATTGTACTAGAAACGGTGAAATTTGTACAAAAATGGTCGAAATTTCACTAAAAACGGTGGAAATTTGTACAATAATGGTCGAAATTGCACTAGAAACAGTGAAATTTGTACAACAAATGGTCGAAATTGCACTAGTAACGGTGAAATTTGAACAAAAATGGTTGAAATTGTACTAGAAATGGTGAAATTTGTACAACAAATGGTCGAAATTGTACTAGAAACAGTGAATTTTGTACAAAAATGGTTGAAATTTTACTAAAGACGGTGAAATTTGTACAAAAAATAGTCGAAATTGTATTAGAAACAGTGAAATTTGTAAAAAAATGATTGAAATTGTACTAGAAACATCAAAGTTTGTCCAAATTTTACCAATAATTATCCAGATTTCACCAAAAATTGTCCAAATTTCACCAAAAATTAATTTTCAAGTTTTCTATATTGTAATCTCAGCTCATTACTAATTTAATGCAAGGAAATGTAAAGAAATTTTTGAAATTTGTAGTTTAAATCATTAATTATTTATCAGATTTGGAAAAGAAATGTCAATATTTTTGAAATTTTGAGAAATCAATTACCATACTTTAAATGGAAAAAAATAAGCATTACGCATGCTCACAACTGAAAATAATTTAAAATTTGATTTTTTTTAAAAGGTCGTCAATACTTTAGTGTACAGTACAGTATAGCCTTCAAAAATGTTGTGTATAAAATAAATAAAATACTAAACAAAATGTTACACAAGTAAAACATTTTTTTTTCTGTCTTTATTTTTTCTTTATCTTGAAAATAAATATAAAAGATGCAACTGTCATTTGCACTGGCATACAATAAACAGCAACAGAAGCAATGGAATGGAAAGGAAAGGAAAGGAAAGGAGAAGCAAAAATAAATATTAAAAAACTACATAGACTTACAATGTATATACATTACACACATAGACAGAAAGAGAAAGTAAAAGATGCTGATTTGTAACATATGGCTCTTCACTTTTTGCGTCCTTCTGGTTTCCATCTGTGTACTTTTTTTTTTATTTTAATTTTTTTTACAGCATCCCATTTCTGAATATGTGTTATAAGGGGAAAGGGCTGTTAAAAGTTGGTGCTGCTAAAGGTCAAATCTTCACCCAGTCTTTACATTTACACATTTATAAAAACACAGTGACAAAAAATTGCCTTGAAAATAAAACCTGTCTAATTTTAATTTTTATAGCTTCTCCCTTTTCACATTGTCAGATTACGTAATCATTGTTAACATAACAGTGTATAGGGCAGGTGAGATTTTTCCATATGCCCTTACTCTCTCTATGTATCTCTTTCTGTCTGTCTGCTCTTATTATGGGGGAAAATTCAGTGGAAAGTGGCGAAAAAGCAGGATTTTTGCTGTTATGTTTTGTGAAGTTTCCTAATGAACAGGGGATGTTTGGGTCCGTTTGAGGGGCGTTCAATGGTCTCTTTTACCAGTTTAAACTACAATGCTTTTATTATGTTCTCCACCTGCTGGATTATAACGGTCACACTGGGTTTTAACGGTCAATATAGTCGATTACTTGAGTTACAGTTATGTTACCTTGTTCCTCTCTAACGATCCATCACTGCATAGCAACGGCGTATGTAAATATTAGATAAAAGCCGATGTACAAGGGACAGCTAGTAATATTTTAATCAATTTAACACTAAAATAGACTAGCTCCAGGGCCTAAAATGATTTTTAAGAAGTAACTAGTGCTTTTTTAGACGGTGAAATGGTGTATTTTGGCTTAAGAAAAAGCTGGAGTATATTTTTGCTTCTTTTTTAATCTTAATACAGTGGATTTTCGTTAACACAAAGACGACGGAACCAAGATTTTTCTTCATGTTAACGGGGTTTTGTGTTAACGAACACATGCAAAATCCAATATATATTAGTCAAACTGACATTTTTTAGAGTCAAACTGACATTTTTTAGAGTCAAACTGGTATTTTTTAGAGTCAAACTGACATTTTTTAGAGTCAAACTGGCATTTTTTAGTGTAAAACTGGCATTTTTTAGAGTCAAACTGACCTTTTTTAGAGTCAAACTTACTTTTTTTAGAGTCAAAATATTAATGCAATTTTAATTTCTTTTCAAAAAAAACAAACAAAAACTGTATTGAATTTGTCTTTATAAAAACATTTAAAACTTATCAGAATTTTAATTTTCTTTACATTTTCGCCGACGATATTTGCAATTTTTTATTCGGAGAAGCAAAATCAGTTCGTGTTAACGGGGTTTTACTTCGTGTTAATGTATGGGAAAACCTATACTGTAGTTCGGGACTAAAATGTTGCTTCGTGTTAACGAGAATCCACTGTATTTCTTGATTTTATCTTAACATCATCTTCTGCTTGAAAACATTTTTTAGCAACAAAGTTTTAATTAAAAGTCATTATTTATTGTCTTTTTATACAGTACTTAATGGGTTGGTTGTTGGCTCAACTTTAATATTAAAAACTTGATATTATTTTGGCTGTCACTTTTTATTTTCGGCCTTATTCACCTGTCTGAAGCTGCCATCTTTAATTGCATAAGCGAATGACGTCATTTGGCATGTGTGTGAGTGTTGTGTTGGGTGGGTGGATGGGGGTTGGTAAGGAGAAGGGTGAATGTTTGCATCTTGATTTACAGTTTTCAATTTCAAAGTATTAATGAGTAAAAAGACGAAGAAAAGTTTGTTTGGGGGGGAAGAAGACGAAAAAGAAAGAAAGAAAAATGCAGCAGCTGTTGGAAAAGTGAAAATGGTTTCCTTTCACAAATTTCTTCAAACCCCCTCCCCCCTTTAACACCACCCACCCACACACCAAAACCCCTTTCTACACACACATACACATTACACAGCATCAGCCAGCTGTTTTACCAGAATTTTCCTTCTGAATTAATGTCAAATTTCGTTTAAGAAAGTTATTTCACGTTGCTTACACACTTTAAGTATAGCAATTTGATAATTGTGTCATCAAATGTCATCGATTGGTATTGATTTTGATTTGGCTGGGTCAAATGGAGTTCACTTCTCAAGGGCTTCAGCAATGTTCATTTTTTATCCTTGAAATTTTGGGGAATCACTTCCATAAATTATCAGATTTTTGTTGATAAATTTTCGATTTGATGGGATTTTTAACAATTTTTTTGGTAGTTTTTATTAGGGGAATTTACTTAATGTTTAACCGATTTAATTAATGAATTTTAATTGTGTTTGAAAGTCGCCATTTTGACTCCACAAATTGTCTTCATGTCCACTGCATTTTCCATAACATTACCCAATAATTTCACATGTATTGTACACGGTAAAGTGCCAAGTTATGTCAGTATTTTGAGTTTGTATTGGCAGAATTGAAAGATGATTTATGAAGAATAATTTCCTATTTATTAATTCAATTTTAAGACGTTTTATTGTGCGATGTAAGTTGGGAATGGGAAGAGGGGGGTTGAAGTATAATGGGTTAAACAGCTGGCAGTGTTGCTGTTGTCATGACAACTGAGAGATGGCTACTTCAGCTGTCAATTCCTTCACATTTCGGTGCCCTCTCTCTCTTACTCTTTCTTTCTCTCTCTCTTCTTAACTATTTCTTGGATGCTGAATTGAACAACAACAAAAACCGGAATGGTTTGCACCACCACCATTGCCTATTATCCCTTTCATCCCCTGACGCCCACACGCTCAACCCTCTTCTCTTGTCAACAACACGTGTTTCACACGACGCCAAATGCACTTGTCGATCTTACTCCCATCCAACCCCCACCCACTTCCATCTTTTCCATCTCTTAAATCACAGCCCAACGTCTCATATTTCTATGCTGGATTTCTAAGATACATCATTGGATTTTTGGATCTACTCAACCAATTTGCTTTTTTTCTGTTTTACATGACCAAGATTTGTAAATTTGCCAGACTGAAATGTAAACAAAGGAAATTATAGGATGTTTTATTCTTTTGGGTAAATTTTTAATAGGCGATTTGAGATTACAAACAAAAATTGGATTAAATTAAGAGTCTCAATTGGATTACATTGGCCAATGACCTATTGCTGCACCTCTTCTTATAGTTCCCAGTTCAATTTGAACAAAAAAAAAACGGTTGCCATTTTATGCTAAAATTATGCTTATTTGTAAATGGGAGCATTGCCATGTAGGGCTAAAGGTCTCTCCATCATTACATATGCATACAACCGGAAGTAAGACACACAAAAAAAAAAAAAGAGGAGAGGTATTTAGGCACGTGCTAAAACTTTGTCTCCCTTTCAGTCCTCCTGCAACTATCCCTCTTTATTATCCCACTCCCTGCTTTTTTCCCATTTGATATCTGAGGTAGCACGTGGTGAACAGCTGTGTATTTCAGCTGACAGACGGCTGGCTGTCCCTGGAGAAAGAAAAGTGTAAATGAGAGGGCTGGGTGTGGGTGGGGAAGACCTTAAAACAGATACACAAAATACCACCCTCTCTTCAGCATCCCTCTCTATCCAGCTATCCCTCCTTGTGAAGTTGTGCCTGCTCTTTTTTTTTCATCATCCTGTATTGAAAAGCAGATTGCAGCACGTGTTCAGATGTATTTGATACATTTTATTGTTGTTGGTTGTGTAGTTCACCACCAGGGGGAGTGTCAGAGAGGCTCAGAACTTGCATACTAGATTTTTGGAGTTCACCAAACATATTTGTCTCTTTCATTTCCTTCCGCACATCAGCGAAAAGTTTGAAACTTTCAAGTCAGCAGCTGATGATGCTGCTATGGAGAAAAAATATAAAAGATAAAAAAAGGATGTGAACCAAACTCAACCACCAGCTGTTTTAAATGCAA
>JAAFCF010007112.1:6521798-6540882 GCA_013389785.1 Helicorthomorpha holstii | reverse complement strand
TTGCATTTAAAACAGCTGGTGGTTGAGTTTGGTTCACATCCTTTTTTATCTTTTATATTTTTTCTCCATAGCAGCATCATCAGCTGCTGACTTGAAAGATTCAAACTTTTCGCTGATGTGCGGAAGGAAATGAAGGAGACAAATATGTTTGGTGAACTCCAAAAATCTAGTATGCAAGTTCTGAGCCTCTCTGACACTCCCCCTGGTGGTAAACTACACAACCAACAACAATAAAATGTATCAAATACATCTGAACACGTGCTGCAATCTGCTTTTCAATACAGGATGATGAAAAAAAAGAGCAGGCACAACTTCACAAGGAGGGATAGCTGGATAGAGAGGGATGCTGAAGAGAGGGTGGTATTTTGTGTATCTGTTTTAAGGTCTTCCCCACCCACACCCACCCCAACCCTCTCATTTACACTTCTCTTTCTCCAGGGACAGCCAGCCGTCTGTCAGCTGAAATACACAGCTGTTCACCACGTGCTACCTCAGATATCAAATGGGAAAAAAGCAGGGAGTGGGATAATAAAGAGGGATAGTTTGAAAGGGAGACAAAGTTTTAGCACGTGCCTAAATACCTCTCCTCTTTTTTTTGTGTGTCTTACTTCCGGTTGTATGCATATGTAATGATGGAGAGACCTTTAGCCCTACATGGCAATGCTCCCATTTACAAATAAGCATAATTTTAGCATAAAATGGCAACCGTTTTTTTTTGTTCAAATTGAACTGGGAACTATAAGAAGAGGTGCAGCAATGGGTCAATGGCCAATGTAATCCAATTGAGACTCTTAATTTAATCCAATTTTTGCTTGTAATCTCAAATCGCCTATTAAAAATTTACCCAAAAGAATAAAACATCCTATAATTTCCTTTGTTTACATTTCAGTCTGGCAAATTTACAAATCTTGGTCATGTAAAACAGAAAAAAAAGCAAATTGGTTGAGTAGATCCAAAAATCCAATGATGTATCTTAGAAATCCAGCATAGAAATATGAGACGTTGGGCTGTGATTTAAGAGATGGAAAAGATGGAAGTGGGTGGGAGTTGGATGGGAGTAAGATCGACAAGTGCATTTGGCGTCGTGTGAAACACGTGTTGTTGACAAGAGAAGAGGGTTGAGCGTGTGGGCGTCAGGCGTCAGAGGATGAAAGGGATAATAGGCAATGGTGGTGGTGCAAACCATTCCGGTTTTTGTTGTTGTTCAATTCAGCATCCAAGAAATAGTTAAGAAGAGAGAGAGAAAGAAAGAGTAAGAGAGAGAGGGCACCGAAATGTGAAGGAATTGACAGCTGAAGTAGCCATCTCTCAGTTGTCATGACAACAGCAACACTGCCAGCTGTTTAACCCATTATACTTCAACCCCCCTCTTCCCATTCCCAACTTACATCGCACAATAAAACGTCTTAAAATTGAATTAATAAATAGGAAATTATTCTTCATAAATCATCTTTCAATTCTGCCAATACAAACTCAAAATACTGACATAACTTGGCACTTTACCGTGTACAATACATGTGAAATTATTGGGTAATGTTATGGAAAATGCAGTGGACATGAAGACAATTTGTGGAGTCAAAATGGCGACTTTCAAACACAATTAAAATTCATTAATTAAATCGGTTAAACATTAAGTAAATTCCCCTAATAAAAACTACCAAAAAAATTGTTAAAAATCCCATCAAATCGAAAATTTATCAACAAAAATCTGATAATTTATGGAAGTGATTCCCCAAAATTTCAAGGATAAAAAATGAACATTGCTGAAGCCCTTGAGAAGTGAACTCCATTTGACCCAGCCAAATCAAAATCAATACCAATCGATGACATTTGATGACACAATTATCAAATTGCTATACTTAAAGTGTGTAAGCAACGTGAAATAACTTTCTTAAACGAAATTTGACATTAATTCAGAAGGAAAATTCTGGTAAAACAGCTGGCTGATGCTGTGTAATGTGTATGTGTGTGTAGAAAGGGGTTTTGGTGTGTGGGTGGGTGGTGTTAAAGGGGGGAGGGGGTTTGAAGAAATTTGTGAAAGGAAACCATTTTCACTTTTCCAACAGCTGCTGCATTTTTCTTTCTTTCTTTTTCGTCTTCTTCCCCCCCAAACAAACTTTTCTTCGTCTTTTTACTCATTAATACTTTGAAATTGAAAACTGTAAATCAAGATGCAAACATTCACCCTTCTCCTTACCAACCCCCATCCACCCACCCAACACAACACTCACACACATGCCAAATGACGTCATTCGCTTATGCAATTAAAGATGGCAGCTTCAGACAGGTGAATAAGGCCGAAAATAAAAAGTGACAGCCAAAATAATATCAAGTTTTTAATATTAAAGTTGAGCCAACAACCAACCCATTAAGTACTGTATAAAAAGACAATAAATAATGACTTTTAATTAAAACTTTGTTGCTAAAAAATGTTTTCAAGCAGAAGATGATGTTAAGATAAAATCAAGAAATACAGTGGATTCTCGTTAACACGAAGCAACATTTTAGTCCCGAACTACAGTATAGGTTTTCCCATACATTAACACGAAGTAAAACCCCGTTAACACGAACTGATTTTGCTTCTCCGAATAAAAAATTGCAAATATCGTCGGCGAAAATGTAAAGAAAATTAAAATTCTGATAAGTTTTAAATGTTTTTATAAAGACAAATTCAATACAGTTTTTGTTTGTTTTTTTTGAAAAGAAATTAAAATTGCATTAATATTTTGACTCTAAAAAAAGTAAGTTTGACTCTAAAAAAGGTCAGTTTGACTCTAAAAAATGCCAGTTTTACACTAAAAAATGCCAGTTTGACTCTAAAAAATGTCAGTTTGACTCTAAAAAATACCAGTTTGACTCTAAAAAATGTCAGTTTGACTCTAAAAAATGTCAGTTTGACTAATATATATTGGATTTTGCATGTGTTCGTTAACACAAAACCCCGTTAACATGAAGAAAAATCTTGGTTCCGTCGTCTTTGTGTTAACGAAAATCCACTGTATTAAGATTAAAAAAGAAGCAAAAATATACTCCAGCTTTTTCTTAAGCCAAAATACACCATTTCACCGTCTAAAAAAGCACTAGTTACTTCTTAAAAATCATTTTAGGCCCTGGAGCTAGTCTATTTTAGTGTTAAATTGATTAAAATATTACTAGCTGTCCCTTGTACATCGGCTTTTATCTAATATTTACATACGCCGTTGCTATGCAGTGATGGATCGTTAGAGAGGAACAAGGTAACATAACTGTAACTCAAGTAATCGACTATATTGACCGTTAAAACCCAGTGTGACCGTTATAATCCAGCAGGTGGAGAACATAATAAAAGCATTGTAGTTTAAACTGGTAAAAGAGACCATTGAACGCCCCTCAAACGGACCCAAACATCCCCTGTTCATTAGGAAACTTCACAAAACATAACAGCAAAAATCCTGCTTTTTCGCCACTTTCCACTGAATTTTCCCCCATAATAAGAGCAGACAGACAGAAAGAGATACATAGAGAGAGTAAGGGCATATGGAAAAATCTCACCTGCCCTATACACTGTTATGTTAACAATGATTACGTAATCTGACAATGTGAAAAGGGAGAAGCTATAAAAATTAAAATTAGACAGGTTTTATTTTCAAGGCAATTTTTTGTCACTGTGTTTTTATAAATGTGTAAATGTAAAGACTGGGTGAAGATTTGACCTTTAGCAGCACCAACTTTTAACAGCCCTTTCCCCTTATAACACATATTCAGAAATGGGATGCTGTAAAAAAAATTAAAATAAAAAAAAAAGTACACAGATGGAAACCAGAAGGACGCAAAAAGTGAAGAGCCATATGTTACAAATCAGCATCTTTTACTTTCTCTTTCTGTCTATGTGTGTAATGTATATACATTGTAAGTCTATGTAGTTTTTTAATATTTATTTTTGCTTCTCCTTTCCTTTCCTTTCCTTTCCATTCCATTGCTTCTGTTGCTGTTTATTGTATGCCAGTGCAAATGACAGTTGCATCTTTTATATTTATTTTCAAGATAAAGAAAAAATAAAGACAGAAAAAAAAATGTTTTACTTGTGTAACATTTTGTTTAGTATTTTATTTATTTTATACACAACATTTTTGAAGGCTATACTGTACTGTACACTAAAGTATTGACGACCTTTTAAAAAAAATCAAATTTTAAATTATTTTCAGTTGTGAGCATGCGTAATGCTTATTTTTTTCCATTTAAAGTATGGTAATTGATTTCTCAAAATTTCAAAAATATTGACATTTCTTTTCAAATCTGATAAATAATTAATCATTTAAACTACAAATTTAAAAAATTTCATTACATTTCCTTGCATTAAATTAGTAATGAGTTGAGATTACAATATAGAAAACTTGAAAATTAATTTTTGATGAAATTTGGACAGTTTTTTTGGTGAAATTTGGATAATTATTGGTAAAATTTGGACAAATTTTGATGTTTCTAGTACAATTTCAACCATTTTTTTTACAAATTCCACTGCTTCTAATACAATTTCAACTATTTTTTGTTCAAATTTCACCGTATTTAGTAAAATTTCAACCATTTTTGTACAAATTTCACTGTTTTTAGTACAATTTCGACCATTATTGTACAAATTTCAACCGTTTTTAGTGCAATTTCGCCCATTATTGTACAAATTTCAACCATTTTTGTACAAATTTCACCGTTTCTAGGGCAATTTCGACTATTATTGTACAAATTTCAACCATTTTTGTACAAATTTCACCGTTTCTAGTACACTTTCGACCATTTTTGTACAAATTTCACCGCTACTAGTACAATTTCAACTATTTTTGGTACAATTTTAACCGTTTCTAGACGACTTTTTAAAAGAAATCAAATTTTAAATTATTTTCAGTTGTGAGCATGCGTAAAGCTTGTTTTTTTTGCCTTTAAAGTAATTGATTTCTCAAAATTTCAAAAATATTGACATTTCTTTTCCAAATCTGATAATTAATGATTTAAACAACAAATTTCAAAAATTTCCTTACATCATTGTATCAAAAATAAACAACATGAAAAAACAGCTGAAATTTTGTGATAAAATCTCAGGTGTATTAATGATTCACGTTAATTTTTCCATCAATTTACCTTTAAAAAATTGCGTTTCTCATTAAATTATAAAGTCGAGTGATTTTTAGTTTATTTAAAAAGTTGAAGCAATCGATTTAACCCGTTGAAACCTACAAGATAAACCGTATAAGCTGGTTTAACATCTGTATTTACGGCATTAAAAGTTTATTATAATACCGGTACTATACTATACAATAGATTTAGGAGAGTTATTAGTACAAAAGCGAGCTGAATGTACTGTATACATTATAAGCTTTTTCTATTATAATATATATTTTTTTTTGTATATAAAATGTATGCATGAAATTGAATGTAATAAAATGCGCATATCGACCTCGACACGGTTTTGTAATTGGTGAGGAAACGGAAGCTGCGAAGGTGGAAGAGTAAAAGAGTAGCTGAAAACTTATTTCCATGTTTGACATCTGTTTATTATAATATATCCAGCCACATTTTTTTATTAACGAAGAAGAAGCCATTTGGTGTGTCTAAAAATACAGATGCCATTCCCAGTCCCAGTCTCTTTCTCAAACGAAACACTATAATTATATGTCTACAAATAATAGTCAAACTAATTAGTCATTTTTCTACACTGATTTTATGCAAATTTTACAGACAAGATAGTACTACAGTACTTTTAGTTTTAATTTGAAATCAGTATTTAACATAGAAAACTCAATATACAAATAACAGTAACATAAAAATTGTTAAAAATGTAAAAAAAAAAAAAAAACCTTCTACTAAATTATGTCAGAAAGTCGTTTAAAAATGCTAAAAATAGACTAAATTTTGCATTGTTCAAATTAAATACTAATAAACATATAAATTGACTAAATTAGATAACCATGAAAATAGAATTTACCAATTTTAGTCAAAAATGCATTAAATTAAGCAAAAAAGCATCTTCAAAATGGTCTAAATTAAGCCTGATGTGCTAAGTACTATCAAGCATCTTCAAAAAAGCCTAAATTAAGCCAGATGTACTAAATACTATCTAAATGTATCAAACTACTTTGTACAAGTTTGTATTTTTTTTAGTTTAAATTTCACTTTAGTTTTAACTTGCAATCAGTATTTAACATGGAAAACTCGATATACAAATAACAGTTACATAAAAATTGTTAAAAATGTGAAAAAACTTAGTTTAAATTGCTTAAATTATGTCAAAAAGTTGATTAAAAAATGTCAAAATAGACTAAAAGTTGCATTGTTCAAATTAAACTCTAAAATCTATCATATGAATTTACTAAATTAGTATTATCATGAAATTGGGATTTATAAATATTAGTCAAAAATGCATTAAATTAACCAAAAAACATCTTCAAAATGGCCTAAATTATGTCAAAAAGTCGTTTGAAAATGCCAAATAGACTAAAAATTGCATTGTTCAAATTAAATACTATGATATATCTTTCAAATTGACTAAATTAGACAACCATAAAATTGGGGTTTACTAATATTATTAAGAAATGCATTAAATTAAACCAAAACATCTTCAAAATGGCCTAAATTATGTCAAAAAGTCGTTTGAAAATGCTAAAATAGACTAAATAATTGCATTGTTCAAATTAAATACTATGATATATTAAGTAAATTGACTAAATTAGATAACTATGAAACTGGGATTTACCAATATTAGTCAAAAATGCATTAAATTAATCAAAAAGCATCTTCAAAATAGCCTAAATTAAGCCTGATGTACTAGATGACTATCTAAATGTCAAACTAACTTACTATGTTAAATGTAGAATTATGTCTATTACTAACAAATAAACATACAAAATTAACAAAAAACAAAAATTAACTATAAGAAACAAGAAACTATTAACTGCAATTATAAACTCAATTACTCCAATTGAAATTCAATTGAAAAGTAATTTCAAGCAGTTTACCCTCAAATATGAATGAGTGAAAAAAATTGCCGGAAATCCAACTAAAAAGTAGTTGTAAATTGAGTTTTTTACGAAAAAAAATGAAATTTTTTCCATCATTTTGTGTGTAATACAGTACAGTAGAGTATGTGCGTGTGTTATTTTTTGTTGCGCAGAGCAAAGTAGGACTCCCCCAGCGGCAACTGCACCTGCGTTTGTCGTTCGTTATTAACCCTGTTCTCGTGGGAGAGAAAGTAAAAGGGGGGGACTGGGTGTATATGACGGCTGGGTGGTAAATATAAAATTGGGAGGAGTCATTATTTCATCTATACATAAGCTTACTGTACGTATTTAATGGACGTACACAGTATGTTTATCAACCGTTTTCAACTTTCAATTTCTCTTTGAGGGACGCGTGCCATTAGTAGTTGACCGCTATTAATCTCTAACAACATCCTTTCCCTCCCCCATCCCCCTCCCACCCCTCAATACTAACAGATGGGCCCTTCATTTTCTACAGTACTATCAATGACAAAGTCACAAAACATCCCTTTTATATCGATTACTTGTATATCGATTATAACTAGCGATATCATCTGGCCATTCTATTCATACTTTCCCATTGTAATAAAAGCGGAAGTAGGAGTATTTATAGTTGTTGAACATTTTATGAAAATTGTCTGAAACTTTTCTAAAGGGACCGTGTCTAGACCCAACATAAAGACCAACCTAAAATAGAGGGAGGAAGCTAAGTTATTGTAAAGAGAAAATGAAGAGGCCAAGAAACCTCCAGAAAATTTCCATTGTAAAACTAAATAATCAATCTAATTATTACATTTTTAATAGAAACCTTAAAAAACCACTCTTAAAATCAATGTGGGGAATCTTAAAGTGATTATGAAATCTAAATACAGTAAAATAATCGTTAAAATCGCACTAGATTTGAGATTGAGTGGTAAATTTTGCACTGAGATTTACATTAATGATCTAAAACAGTGTTTCCCAACCTTTTTTGAGTTATGCCCCACCTAGACGTTTCTAAAATTTTTTATGACCTCCCATATTACAAGTCATCATAAAGAGTTATCTTAAAATTTTGAAAAATTCCATTTTCAAATTGCCCCTTGAACAATCAAAATGCCACACATTAGGAAACAGGAATCTAAAATGTCAATAATTACTTGCAGAAAAAGTAGTAAAATGTCACTAAATATTTATTCAAAATTGACTACAATTACTGTCTAAAATATGTCATTAAATAAATGCTAAAATTGCTATAAAATGTCACTATAATAAAGCTATACAGCTTAAAATCAAGAGAAATTATTATCAAAACTGTTAATTTTTCTTTGTAAAATCCATAAATTCCTCAAAAAAGTCTCTTTTAATCTCATAAGAAAAATGCATTTCATGTTTTTCATTAATGGAAATGTTAATTTTTACTAAACTTATTTTGAAATGTAAATGAAGCAGTGCATTTTGGCAGCAGATGAAAAGGAAAAATTGGATCCTCCAACTTTCCAATCAATTAGTCAGCTATAGGACGTAATGTAATTAAATTACTGCTAACAACAACTGCCACCCATCATCGTCATAACCCCCTCCTCCTCCTCTTATCAAACCTTAATGTTATAAGGGTGTGTGTAGGCGTATAAGGAAAAAGTAAGGGAAGGAGGGGGGGTTTGTGTTGGGGTGGTTAAAAAACAAACTCGATTAATAAATACTGTACATGTACACATCTGGTTCATTCTATGCCAACAGCTGTTCAGATCAGCGTTTTCTTCCACATTTTCAGACCTCATTCACCCACCTCCCTCTTCCCCCACCTCCACCTCCATCCCCATCCCTGCAACCCCTCATCCTCACTTTCAAAATCCCTCAGTATACATACAATAGCGCACACGCCACCTAACGACATCTGCAGCAAACACTCCCCCACCCCACCCCCCTCTTTACATCCCTACCTCCCTCCACCCACCCTTCTTTTCTATTTCATTTCATCTCGCTCTCTCTCTACGTTGATATTAAATGTGTCGATATTAAATGAACACACAACTGCTGTTGCTTCCATTATTTATGCTACACTAGCGCCATCTGACCTCTCTCCCACCTATAATCCATCCAACCCCCCAACCCCAGCCTCCTTCCTTTAAACACCCACTGAAACTCAAAGCAATATGAACACACGTGTGTGCATATTTATGCACAAATGTGTCTACTTTTACCTTTAAACTAAAACCCAGGAACCAAGAACCAACATAGAAACTTCTTAAAACTACATCACATTTACACAAACTCAGTTTCAATCAATTTCGACAAAACCAATAACATTTACCACCAATACCTGAGACGAGAGCACCAGTTTTTAACTTAAAACTCATCAAAATGTGAGCAGAACTAATACCACTGATTTCATATTTAAAAATCAAGAGCAAATTTTCATGGTTCCATCACTCTGTGTGCACCACAGTGATAATAAGTTTTAACTAATAAATCAAATTTAGTTAATAAAAAATTAGAAGTTTTTAAATCAAGTTTAATGAAATGATTTCCTGCTGAACACTAGTTTGTTGAGGTCAAAAGATAATTTGTAGTGTAAAGGAATTCCTTATTTTCACTCATCACTTTCCATCATGTGTGATGATCACCACAATTGCTTACATCGTATTTCCCAGCAGTTTTCATACTATAGTTCTGGTAGTGTTTGAGGGGGATGGAGTAGGAGGAGGGGGTGAAAGTGGTGGGAGTGTAAGGATGGGATAAATAGAAGCCAGACTCTTCTCTGCCATTGGTCGTTTATATTACGACATGCCAGATGGCGCTGTAGCTGTTTCAACTCAAAAACATTTGGTATCACAGGCATTTTTAACAGTGCAGTTGCTTCATTCAAACGCGAGCAGCACTAAAAACTACCAGAGCTTTAAACTTACACACAAAAATTTACAAAAAAAAAAAAAAAATTAAGAAAAAGCAAGTATTGGATTACATATGGAAACAGTAGCAGTTGCAGTTTAATTGGATTATAAATAAGGCAAACTTAAATGTGCAAAAATTTCTTCCTCAAATTTGTGCCAATTTTACTCATCAAAAACGTCGAAGAAATTAACCAAAGTTACTGATGGAATTTCACGGAAAAGTCGATCACGTCATACAGGTAAAATTTCATTATTGTTGATGTTTCTGCTCATCAATTCCACACACACACTAATTGTCACCTTGAGCACCAGAATGGTAGAGCTGTCAAAATCAATGATCAATCAAAATGCGGGTGGCCATGACATCATTATCGACCTTGATTACGAATAGCAAATTAAACTATTATATTATGCATTGTCATTCTGAGATTTTTAACTGGTGAACATTTTCAAAAACTTTTTTTAAATTGAAAGTGGAGTTGTTGCACCTGTGCTCAGTCAGTTACCTTCATGTCTTTGACTTTTTTACATGGTTATTCCCCATTAATTATTAATTACACCTGCTCAAATTAAATTTAATTCGATGTAAAACTAATGAGCATGTACAGCACAAATTACACATTAAGTACTGCTGATCACTAATTGGACAGTCAAACTTGAATAATTGCAAAATTAAATCATCAATTGATAAATTTTAAAATTTCAACTATGCTAAATTAGTCCATTTTTCACGTTGTTTTAAACAAAATCTCTGATGGTGCAACTTCAATAGCATTTTGTATGTCAAATACTGTCATGTTTTCACTATAAAACATTATAAATTTAGGTTATAACAATTACAGTTTAAGTTACAATCTTAACTAATTATTTTAATGAATATTACTTAAGAAATTTCCAGTACACAAGTCTTAACTGCAACTTTCAACTTGCATAATCCAAAAAAAAAAGAGACATTACTTGTACTAAAAAAACATAACAAAAAACACACAATTTAATGTAAACAAAGTAATAAAAAAAATGTTTCCCATTAAAAATTACAATACATTTTATTTGGGTATTGCTTTTACTAATAAAAATGGAAAAACTCCAGTAATTACTGAACTAAAAAAACTAAAAATTCCACAAAACACAGTAAAAACCCCAATTCTTATATTAACAAGAGGACATGACATGATCATTTGAAATTCAAAATGTAATGAAAATTTTTTAAAAACTAAAAACTACGTCTTTTTGAATGATTTGACAACCATGATAATTTGGTTATTCAACAAGTAAACAACTTCTTTATCAGTCATTTTTTCCAATTATGAAAATGTGGCTATACAGTGTAATTAATTTTAAAAGTTATTAACTTATCATTAAATGCAAGTACACAGGAGCTATCCTATCTATAGCATGTATATTCAATACAATAATATTTGAAGAAGAATCTATAGTAATACAATCAACTTTGACATCATTGCAGTGGCTTTTTCCCTACCAATAGCCCCCTCCTACCCCTCCAAATGGGTACCTTTCTCTCCCCCTCAGTCCCTTCCTATATCATACACTTCTGCTCAAGTGACACAGTGCACAGCTGCTGGGAACACCTGGAAAATACAAGCAGCTAAAGCGTCAAAGCAAAAAAAAAAAAATATTATCCAAATACTAATAAATGAAATAAAAACATGTGTTTGAGGTACCTGGGAGAGTGGGGGAGTACTTGGAAGGGTGGCAAAAAAAAAGATGTCCAGAATATTAAAACCATCCAATTGACCATTGATATTCAATAACAAAACTCAAGGTTAAAGTTCCACACTAAAAGCAAACACATACTGAACGGTAGCGTTAATTGTGTTTGCATTTAAAGGACACGTATACAGTTCATACAACCAACATACACATAGTAGATAGAAAGAAAATGGTCAAAAGCGGATCAAACAGATCCATAAGACCTCAAAGTGATCACAGATGGATTTGTTTCCACGGTAAAATCATCAGCTGCTACAATACTGTATTTTCTCACCCCCTTTCAAAAACAAACCTCTCCTCCCAACATGTTGATGTAAAAGAAAATACAAAAATTACTTCAAAAACTTTTAGATCGATTTCCACCGCTCAACACGACCACATCGATTTCATTGATTTTTCACAAAGAGTAAAGTGTTGGGAAATTATCAAATGCTAATAGATCGATAAGTGATTGAAAAAATGAATTTAGGTTATCACATTATTTTTATAAACACCTAATACACTGTGATACGACGAGATGAGGCACTAAATGCTTATACACTGGTACGAGAAATGTGGAAAAGGATGCTTGAACCATTTTTTTGAGCCTCATCTCATCCTCATCATCTTAAAATGCCATTACACATCTTTTGTCACTCAGTGCATAGTGATGCCCATTACTCATGTCGTCACGCACTTGATTGTTAAATGTGGTACCGTAGTTTGTAACCAAATGATACCAGTAAATGACGTTTTCATGTGAATTTGTCACCAAGTCATTTGCACAGTTGCAAGGTCCTCGCACAAGGACTCATTGTTACGCTTAATTGCGGTGACATTTGGTATAGAAAATATTTCGTAAACATCAATGTACATAAACAACCGATTGACACTTCCCATTCAACATAAACATGAAACTCACTGATAATGTATGCATTCGTACCACCTGATGGAAAATAATTAACATACAAACTTACATTTTCTGTTGACACACGTTGAAGCAGATCCAAAAAAAACCAGATTTCATGTTTCACGTATCCATAACAATTTTTAAAAAACAGCCTTTAAAAAATATTAGATTTAAATTAATAATGATGAATTACAAATCGGTTATAAATAGTGAACTTACCACTTCTGATTGCACTAAAATTGGATCCATCTTCCTCTTGAAATCTTAAAAAAAAAAGATAATAATAAATTAATTAGATATTATTAGTAAACTGCATTGATTTCATTCATCAAATTGTCTTTGTTTCTTGACAATTATTCCAAAATAAATATTTTATGGGGAAAATTAAACACATGGCAAGTCAGGCGATTTCATATAAATGTTATGATAGATACAGTTGTTTAAACAAAACAGTTTTTTTTTCCTGCCAACGTTACAAGTGACGTAATTTCAACCTAATGTGAGCGCAGTTATTTTCATTTTCGATTTTTACACCTGTTTTACACATTCACAAACGCTTTTTTAGTGTCTCATCAACAAGAAAAACAGTTAATTTTTAATATATTTTCTAATTACAAAGTGACATGTTTGTGTTTTGACTTTTGCTCAGATTTCTGGTTCATAATGCCCGACACTCCATCGTCTCTTGAAATTGGCAACAATTGTATCAAATCATCTATGACGTCACCTAGTGTATTAGCATCATCGAGTTCAACTGTTTCAGCAAGCACCACTTCATCGAGTAATAAAGTTCCCCTGTCGTCAACATCGCCGTGCCGTAGCGACTCTCCCTCGCCGCCAAGCATCGCACTCTCCTCGGCAGCAACGCTGATGGGTTCAGCAACCGTGAACGGAGGAAGCAGTAACAGCAACGGGGGAAACGGTAGCAATTCTGCCGTTGCCTCATCACTAAACGCGGCGACAGTTCAGCAACTACAATCGGCGCTTATTAACGGTCGAGGTGAATCTGGAGGCGGCGGTAGTGGTGGTAGTTCCAGTAGGAATAGCAGAGACATGATTGGACTTCAAGCCACCACGTGTGGAACTAGACAGCTGAGTAAAGTTAAAAGATTTTTGACTACTTTACAACAATTTGGATCAGATATATCACCTGAAGCTGGAGAACGAGTTAGAGGACTTATTTTTAATTTAGTGGTAATTTTATCTTAACAATTAAAAAGTTAATCATAATTTTTGTAACGTTTCTCTTAATTGTTGCAGAATGGTACTTTGTCAATTGATGATTTTCATCATAAACTTCAAGACACAACCAATTTTCCACTACGCCCATTTGTGATTCCATTTCTGAAGGTAAATTCAGCGCATTATCACATAAATGGTTGCTAAATTACCCACAAGTGGTACCGAGAGCTCATAATAACCATTAAATATTGTCGCTAACAACTGGTATCACAACAAACTATAAAGCAAGAAATAAACGCAATATTTGAACACAAAAACGAGAACACGTCACTGTACAATGATTCAATATTTACCACACAATTCCATTGTAACTTACAATGTTCAATGTTAATTACCAGAGAGAGAAAAAAAAATGTAAATCGATTGTGATGTTTATTTTGCAGGCTAATTTGCCTCTATTGCAAAGAGAAATTGTACAGTGTGCTAGAGCAGCCAAACAGACTCCTCAGCAGTTCCTCCACCATCATGAACATCTGGTTTTGGACCCTGATCATTCGCCTACTGAGTCAAATCCAGGCGACATGTTATTTCATCATCACTCATCATCATCATCAATGGCTGCAGAAATTAATGAAAATGGAAAACGTAGACTAACAGAAAGGTACAACTCCCATTTTCAAAATGCTAATTGCTAAGAAATTAATATGACATAACTTAATATGGCTTTATCGTGGTAACTGAAAACTAACTACAGTATGTATCACTGACATTGAAAACAGCTGCTCTACTTCACTATTTACTACAGTTTTATTAAACAATGACAACAGATGCCAATATGACCGTTTTAACATGCACACCTGTACAAAATAAATAGGAAAGAAAGCTTTATAATATTGTTTCAAAAATAATTTTGAGGAAATGCTTTAAATTGCCCTTCCCTCTTCTCAATTGTCATTGTTTACATTTTTTAAATTTAATTTTTCAGGCATAAAGACAATGGTCACATGATGATGGACTCTTCAAGTCAAGATATGGGACCTCCCCACAAAAGACATCATCATACACTTTTAAGTCCACCATTAGCCCATCCAGCCAGCTCTAATACTTTAGGAATATCTCATAGATTAGATGATTTACCTTTGTCCTCTAGGGATTACCGGGACAGAGATAGACTTAATTTTGAAAGGGATTACAGACATTATGGTAAGTAAACTCACAACCAAACTAACAAAAAATAAATTTCATGTTTCTTTTTCTTTTTTAAAGGATTTTCTCCTCGTGATATGTTGCTGGATGAAAGGGAAAACGAAGAAGAATGGAAAAGCATTCACACTGTAAGTTTAACCAATAAAATGTTATGATTTACAATGTTAATTGATGTTGTTTAACATTAATAGATGTTGAATTGCATTTTGGGAATGGTGGAGAAAACAAAAAGAGCTTTGGCTATACTTCAGCACCGAAGTTTAAATGATAGACAGGAATTGGCAATGTGGATCAGACGTCATGCTGAAGGTGCATCTGATAACAGTTTAAAGAAAAAAGCTGGAGAAATGCTGATGAAAGACACAGACGACAGGGTTTCTGAAGTTAAAAGAAAAGTTGGTAAGTTTGAAATCAAATTTCAAATCCTATACACACAAAAAAGGGATAGAAATCATTTTGTTAAGAATTAGTTTAGCAAGATTTGAAAGGGGGGTTAAGAGTAGAATAGGGGTTTAAATCTGTGGATTTAGTAGTTGGGTTACGTGTGAACGAATTGCAATATTAAACGGACTTGCAGAAGAGGCGGTGAACGAAGTGAAAAGACAAGCTGTGGTGGAATTACAAAAAGCAGTGACTACAGCAGAAGTTAAGGCCAGAGAAATGGTGGCATCCGAGCGAGGAAAGATGGAGAAACTCATTATGGAGGCAAGAATACAAGCTGCTGAAGAGGCTTTGACGGTGCTCAACCAACAAGCAGATTCTAATGAGGTAATTCAATGTTTACTTTACATTAAATAACATATCAAGGTTTGGATAAACGACCACAAGTAGTAAAGTTCCTAGTTTCATCGTAGAGGCTCTTAGTTGGCTAGCAGCTTCTAATTTCGTTAAAATTGATACTGATAGTTGATTTTATTTTGATTGTATCTGATCATATTTAGACTAAATAGCTCCTAGTATTTGATCTTAGTTTGCCTAAAATCGCTTTAAATATCACTGTAGTAACTGATAATTTTAGTTGTTCCTACTTTAAAAGCTACTACAGTAATACTTTCTGTTAGTTTCGCTCAAAATCCTCCTCGTTTGACCAAACTAGTAGTATTCTTAGCTTATAGTTTAGTCTTAATAGCTCTTAGTTTAACGTTAGTGGCTCCTAGTTTCATGCTGCAGTGAATTTTAGGTTTACGCTATACTGAACATCCAGTTTATGATGAAGTAGTGGTTTCCAGTTTTATACTGAATAAGAAGGCACTCAGGTTGATGTTGTAGTGCAGGAATGTCAAATATACGGTCCAAAATGGTGAGTTTTGTCGCTGTCACTGTCAGGCTAAAAAGTTGCATTAAATATTCAATTTCTATTGCTTGCTAAGCATCAAAAATTCCATTTAGGCATAGTTTAAGGTTGTAGTGGCTCCTAGTTAGGTGCTGCATTCGCTTCTAGTTTTATGTTGTAGCGGCTCTTAGTGTTGTAGTTGCTTCAATTTTAAGTTCCAGTCCTTTGTAATTTTATGTTGTAGTGGATGTTAGTTCTACGTTACAGTGGTTTTTAGTTTTATGCTATAGTCCCTTCCAGTTTATGTTGTAGTGGCTCCTATTTCTATGCTGAAGCGCAGGAATATCAAATTCAGAGTCCAAAATGATTTGTTTTGCGGCTGTAGCTGTTAAATTACAAAGATTCATTAAATGTCTATGGCTTACTAAGCATCAAAAAGTTTCCATTTAAGCATAGTTTTATGCTGCAGTGGATCCTAGTTTTAAGTCGTAGTGGATCCTAGTTTTAAGTTGTAGTGGATCCTAGTTTTAAGTTGTAGTGGGCCCTAGTTTTAAGTTGTAGTGGATCCTAGTTTTAAGTTGTAGTAGCTTCTGGTTTTACCTTTTAGTGGCTCCTAGTTATAAACTGCATTCGCTTCTAGTTTTGTGTTGGTAGTGGCTGCTAGTTCTATGCGGTAGTCGCTTCTAGGTTTATGCTGTAGCGCAGGCATGTCAAATACAAGGTCCAAAATTAATTGGTTTTGCGGTTGCAGCTGTTAAGTTAAAAAGTTTTATGAATGTTAAGTGGCTTACTAAGCATCAAAAAAGTTTCTATTTAAGTATAGTTTTCTGTTGTAGTGGCTCCTAATTTTCCTGTTATAATGGATCCTAGTTTCATGTTTTAGTAGCTCCTAGTTTTATCCTGTAGTCGCTTCTACTTTTTTGTTGTAGTGACTCCTAACTTTATACTGTAGTTTATCCGAGCAGGAATGTCAAATCCAAGATCCAAAATGATTTGTTTTGCGGTTGTAACTGTAAAGTTAAAAAGTTGCAATCAGTATTAAATTGTTATGGTTCAATAAGCAACATATTTCAAATTTTACTCACAGTAAACTGCTATTTCAGGCTTGCTGGAACTGCGGGCGCAAAGCCAGTGAGACTTGTTCAGGTTGTAATAATGCCCGTTATTGTGGTGCATTTTGTCAGCATAAAGATTGGGAAAATCATCATCTAGTTTGTGGACAAGGAGGACGACTGGCCAGCTCCACATCTGCCACTAACATTGCCACTTCATCAACTTGTTCAGCTTCTTCAACACTCGTTACTAAACCCGCTCAATCTTCCACTTCTTCTACCCCGACCACTTCTTCTCGCACTCCTTCAACAAGCAGCAGGGAAAGCACCACAATGTCAGGCAAAACCGATACTAAATTAACTGTTAACGACGCCCTACATTGACCGTAATCAACATTCAATTAACTAAACTTCAATGTATTTATATTTTTTTATACTTTTCAATGTTTTCATGTGTGTCATTAACTGTATATTACGTGTCCTATGATATACTAAAGGAGCAAGAAGAAGAAGAAAAAACTCCTAAAAATAATTTGAGTTAAAATCTAGTGAAATTTTCGATCATTTTTGTTTGAATTACTGTTAAATATTTGTCACTTTAGACTTTAAACTAATTTATTTATTACTTTATCGCGCATAAAATAAGAAAATTGCCGTAATCAATGTGTTTATGTTGATTTTCTATCTTTATAAAATGAAAATGCATTTTTACCTTCAAAGTCAATTATGGTGTTTTGAAGAAAAAAAGGATCAAAACACCATTAATTGTGAACGTATATTAATTCTAGTCAATACATTTACTAATTTTGTCTTTGTTAAGACATTAGCTACCTCATCTTGTCACTTCACCAATGTTTATTGTGTAATTATCTGGTCTCACTTTGTATCAACCTGTAGGATTAGTCATTGTTGATTTTTTTTGTCTCACTCGTGATTATCAGATATAAAATAAAATTTTATATGATATTGTTGCAATGTGAAAATTAAAAGATACACACAATAACTTTTGAGTTTTAATTCTCATTTTATGCTGGCGACACATTTGTTTTTCATGTAAACGAAGTGAATTTCAGATTGTAATTTCGTAACTACTGTAAATTATGAGGGTATGTGGGACTTCAACACTAAACACATCAATATATTTACCATTATATATTTCAGATGGAAAACAAAACATGGTGGTGTTTACGTGATCAAATTTGCCTAAAGTGGAACTATTGTACTAGACCAAATTTAACAATAAGGTCAGTAAAGTGTGTTGTTTCAGATAGGGCACTAAATTAGTAAGTAAAAAACACCAATGAGCTTCACAGTTGCTAATTATACTGGATGATTCTTTTAATTACAATACTTTGATAAAAACCATTGAAACTGATAAGATCTAGTGCCGTTTCTGTATTGGCACTGCAAAAAAGTGTATAAATATTGTATTTAAAAAAGTTCAGTCAACATCTCTTAATTGTCAAAAATTTCAGCTTAACAGTGGAAAAAATGTCAGTTTACCAGTTTACAAATGCCAAATTAAAAGTGTAAAAATGTCAGTTTAACAAGGTAAAAGTGTCAGTTTAACAAGGTAAAAGTGTCAGTTTAACAGTGTAAAAATGTCAGTTTAACAGTGTAAAAATGTCAGTTTAACAGCGTAAAAGTGTCAGTTTAACACTGTAAAAGTGTCAATTTAAAAGTGTAAAAATGCCAGTTTAACAGTGTAAGAATGTCAGTTTAACAGCGTAAAAGTGTCAGTTTAACAGTGTACAAATGTAAAAATGTCAGTTTAACAGTGTAAAATGATCAGTTTAACAAGGTAAAAATGTCAGTTTAACAGTGTAAAAATGTCAGTTTAACAGTATAAAATGATCAGTTTAACAAGGTAA
>JAAFCF010007112.1:6506405-6517547 GCA_013389785.1 Helicorthomorpha holstii | reverse complement strand
AATGCCAGTTTAACAGTGTAAAAATGTCAGTTTAACAGTGTAAAAATACCAGTTTAACAGTGTTAAAGTGTCAGTTTAACAGTGTACAAATGCCAGTTTAACAGGGTAAAATGGTCAGTTTAACAGGGTAAAATGGTCAGTTTAACAGGGTAAAATGGCCAGTTTAACAGGGTAAAATGGTCAGTTTAATAGGGTAAAATGGTCAGTTTAACAGGGTAAAATGGTCAGTTTAACAGGGTAAAATAGTCAGTTTAACAGGGTAAAATAGTCAGTTTAACAGTGTAAAAATGTCAGTTTAACAGTGTAAAAATGTCAGTTTAACAGTGTACAAATGCCATTTTAACATTGTAAAAATTTCAGTAACAATAAGGTCAGTAAAGTGTGTTGTTTCAGATAGGGCACTAAATTAGCAAGCAAAAAACCACCAAAGAGTTTTAAAGTGTCTAATTATACTACTGGATGATTCTTTTAATCGCAATACTTTGATAAAAACCATTAAAACTGATAAGATTTAGTATCGTTTATGTTCTCGCACTGCAAAAATATTGCAATCACCTTGTAAAAACTTTTACGAAAGCCAAATTTGTAATTAAGAGCTATTCAATTTGATAGCCATGTACTACATATTCCCAGTTGTGGCTTCAAAATGATTCACACTTGTGGATAATTTTTAGAAAAACCCATAGTCCTTGCCATGAACCATGAACCAGAATCACAGAAATATAAATATTCAACAACTGCAATACTCAGTAATGTATCAGCCAACACACAAAGCAATTTTCAAAGCCAGAAATGAAATAAAAATAAATTGAGTTGCCATTTTCACTGCAGAAAATAAAACGATGGTTTATCCAAAAAAAGTTAATAAAAGTATAAAAATAGAAATACACACACCAAACAATAAATTAGTCTACAAGTGGTATCATCCCTCCCCCTAAATGATTAATATAAATTGCTAACTGATGATGTTTATTACATGGGGGACTACACTAAGGGTGGGTGGAACTACAGTAAAAAAAAAATAAAAAAAAAAGCCAATCGATGTCACCTGCTCATATAAACAGCCACATTTGTTGTCGAAATGTGATATGCAGTGGTGAAATACACATCAATAACACAGGAAGTACTGTTGGTTACCAAGTGAATGAGTCAGCTAGTAAACAATTTCAATTTTTATCCAACCAAACATTTTCAATGTACAGTTTCTATTAGTTTAGTAAGTTAGTAAGAGGATCAAACTTGTTTGATATTGTGGTTTTACAAGGTGAGAAAACAGTTTAAAATTTATACCTGGATTACTTCAGTAGAAATCATCAATTTACCACTTTATTTACTGCGAAACCATTTGTGAATGTCAACAAAATTTCCCAGCATTGTGGAATATGACGTGGCACACATACAAGTTTCAGTTTTACGCAGCAAAATAAGTTACAGTATTGACTGAACATCTCCATTAACTACAAAAAATGATCTTTAAAAAGTTAAAACTAGTGCTTTGTTTCAGCATTAATATTGAAAAAATTTAATGGATATAAAACAGCTGAAATTAAATGAAATGGACACTTTGAAAGTGAGTAAGTACCACCACTCATTGTTGTACCATATTTATATCAGTTTTGTGTTTCCATTATGTTTAGTATTACTTTTAACTAAAATAATAGATAATTAGATTGACAAATTAACTTTTGGTTATGTATATTAGTCGATTGTACCGTGGTAACTAGTAAATTTGGTTCCTTTGTACTGTATGAAGTTAAGAATTTAATATTTGTCGATATGAACATGATTTTCAGATAAAATTGCTGCTGTGACTTTTTCTTAATTGCTCATCAAAATATTTATCATCAAATTACTGCCATGAACAGCACACATCCCATAAAAGCGACATCTGTGTTGCCATTAAGCATCCGACAAAATGTGAACAGTCAAGTGATGGATTTTTCTACTTTATTGGCAGTGATTTTCAGTTGTACAACTGCTGGAGCCTTGTTGGTCATGACAATCGTTTGTGCCTTGTTCGCTTACAAAAGGCGACGACGACGGTGTACGGAACTGACTGAAGTGACCGTGGCAAAAGGTGTTACAAACGGGAATAGTGGTGTCAAGAACCCCAATCAGGCTGGAGTGATCCAGTCTGAAAGAATTGAGTTTGTGCTTCCTTCTTATACAAGTACTGAGCCGCCTACAGAAGAAGAGATATCCGAGCAAGAGCTGGGGAATTACAGGTACTCCTACGTCCTCAGACAACCAAATGGAGGAGGCCTAGTGACTCTTCCTACTCAACTTCGCAGATCACAGTCTGGATCTGCCATTAACCCAGACTCAATCGCTCCAGCTTTGTATTTAAGCAGCGAAGGAGAAGACGAACAATACTCTTCGTTTCCACCCAATGTTTGTTTAGGAAAAGTGGGCTTTTCACTCAAGTACAAGAGCCAAACCAGCCAACTGGTTTTAACTATTATTGGTGCTAGTAATTTGCCCACTAAAAGAGTTGGCAAAATAATTTCTAATCCGCACGTTAAAGTGACTCTTCTTCCGGATAAACATCCGAAATTCTTCACTAAAGTTGTGAAGAACACGGCCAATCCTTCCTACAATGAGGAATTTGTTTTTCCAATGAAGGCCAATGAGGCTGAATCAAAAACTCTTAAAATTACTATGCATGATTTTGATAGATTTACCAGGAGAATTACAGTTGGTCATATATTTTTGCCACTTAAAGCGATGGGCATTAGTGAATCTGCAGAATCAGGAACTGAAGTAGTAATTTTTAGTGAAGAATGGAAAAGTTTAGTTCCTAAGTATCTTGCCAGTGATGTAAGTTGATTAAATTTGTAATCAAAATACAAGAACAAGCTTAATTTTTTTTTTCTAGGAAATTCAAGGAGAGATTTTTCTCAGTCTGTGTTACAATTCAGACACCAGAAATTTAAGACTTGGAATTCATAAAGTTAGGAACCTCAAATCTAACATTGATGATATTGGTAAGTGAAAATTATCAAAGCCTCACATCAATCATTTAAGAAAGTTTCTCTATATTACAAATTTACTAAGGTTGTGGTTTGATAACTGTTTTGACTTTTTTACAAAAAAGATGTCAGCAAATGTGTTATAAACTGTCAGACAAAACAGAAAGTAGTAATAACATCCAAAAAAAATAATAGGAAGCAACACTAACAAATACATTAGCAAAAAATACATCAAAACAAAAACAACGTATTCAAAATACACTTGTATGTTAAAAACATGAAACAAACATCACCAAAACATTATTCAGAAGATCCAAAACAATATTAATCAAATAAATTGGTAACAGCTTCTCAACAAGGTCAAAACTTAGTGGTAAATTGGCACCAAATTGTTAAAATTTGGTAGGAAAAAAAAGTTTAGCCAAAATCTCTTAATTAATGGTAAAAATGTCAGTTTAAAAGTGTAAAAAATGTCAGTTTAAAAGTGTAAAATTGTCAGTTTAAAAGTGTAAAATTGTCAGTTTAACAGCGTAAAAATGTCAGTTTAAAAGTGTAAAAATGTCAGTTTAAAAGTGAAAAAATGCCAGTTTAACAGTGTAAAAATGCTAGTTTAACAGTGTAAAAATGCCAGTTTAACAGTGTAAAAATGCCAGTTTAAAAGTGTAAAAATTGTAAGTTTAAAAGTGTAAAAATTGTAAGTTTAAAAGTGTAAAATTGTCAGTTTACAAGTGTAAAAAAGTCAGTTTACGTGTAAAAAATGTCAGTTTTTACGAGAGAAAAAAAACATGTCAAACCTCAAGAGTCTCATAAAAATAATTAGTCCAATCAAAATTTGACCAAACATTTTCCTAAATTTGACAGCAATTTATCACAAAATTTCTATGTGACATTAACACAAGAAGAATTTGACCATAAATTAATAAAACTTTTAAATCTAAACTTAAAACTAATTTTTTGAACTTCAACAGTTTGTCTTTACGCCAAAGTGACTTTATTTGAAGATGGAAAAGTCATAAAAACCAGAAAAACATCAGCCATCAAGAAAACCCTGGAACCAGATTTTGCAGAAACATTTAACATCAAAGTTAGCAGAGAACGACTGCAAAGTATCTTTTGTATCGTTTCAATATGTAGCCGAAACAGATACGGTGGTGGCAGGAAAGTAATTGGCAGGACCCAAATAGGTCCTCACACTCACGTTTCAGGACCTGGAGCTGAACACTGGAATGACGCTTTTCAAAGCCCAAAAAGCACAGTTACACAGTGGCATACTCTACGATAACACTGGTACCGATACCAAATTACAGGAATGGCAGCACCAAATTAAAACTCGCTTTTTTTCATAGAAATTAATCAATGTGGCTTTACCATGTATTACTAACTTCACTTTCCCCAGTAATTAAAAGGTAGTTTGTAAGACACTGTTGTAAATCGATGCTTAATTTCAATAAAATTTACTTACAATTGATAATCCAGCTAGAGTTGATTTGGGACCAAATTGCACCACATTCGTTTTTCAGATACAAACATTGATGAAAAAAGTATTTTTGGATGTTTTTGGTCCCAAAATGTTGCCAAACCGTTTTTCGCCCACAACATTTTTAGTTTTCTCACAATTTCTACTAAGTTTTTGATCCACTAGGAATTCAACTGGTCTTCTTTTGTCAAATTTCTCACAATATTTTGTTCACTTTCATCGCAAAATTGCTACACTTTTGTGTAAATAACTTAATTTTTGGTCAATTTTTTTCCTCAAAACGGTTTAGAGGATCTTTTGTAGAATTTGTTGTCACGTTATTAAATTATTTCTCACATTTGTTATAAAAATACTTGTCCAGAAAACTATTTTTACTTGGACGCGCACAATTTCGTCCACATTCTTCCAGCGTCCTCAACCAAATGCCAGTGTCCGTTGGCAAATTTGAAACCAAATCCAATAGCCCTCCTTACGAGACTAAGTAAGAAACCTGTTTCAACTTGTTTGCCCACTGACATAACCAATGAAAAAATAATTGAGCAAATTTACTCGTTGGACTGTTTACTTTTTCAATCCCATCACCACCCTCTGACGTTTGGAATTAAATCCATCGTTTTGGTCCTGTTTTTGTGAGAAACTTCAATGAAGTTTGATTGCTTAAATATTATTTGATTATTCTACATAGAAAATTCTCACAGAAAATTAACAAAAATTAAGTAATATGTGTTATTAATTACAAATCCCCCTAAACAGTAGCTGTGTATCCCCCCCTCCCCTGTAATGCACTTTAAAATAAAAGGGGAAAGTTTAACTTTGTCTCTTTAAATAGCGCTGTTCAACCTTTTAATATTGGCAAGAACAAAAAACTGGAACTTGGTCGTGGACTCGTACCAAAATGTTGAGAACCATATATGCAGATTTAAAAGACAAACTTGATGGCAAGTTAGTTTTTGGTTATCTAGCCTCTACCTATGGTCACAGTGGTGCTAAATTCTAAGATATTGAAATTGTGATAGTAAAAGCACAGTCATAAATTGTGTTTCCCTTTCACATAGCACTTTAATGTTAAAAGGGAAACATAATATTCGACTTTTGTAAAATAATGCACCAAATGGCTTGAAAAAAATCAAGTGCATTACAAAGTCAATTTAAAAGGACGGTTTAGTAAAATAATAAATTAATATTAATGGTTATCCCATTGCTTACTGGATGTTCAGTATCTAATTAAAAATGCTGTAAGAAAATGTTACAGTAAAAACACTTATCGATTTTGTTGTTCATGTAAATGGCAAAGTTAGTGTACTTTTTCACAGATTTAAGGGTTTGAAAATAGCCCAATTAATACCATTAAAAATTATTATGAAAGAATAATTCTGACTGTTTTTGGCTTAATTGAAAAACAAAATTGAATAAATACAGTAAATTGGCTGTCTTCTTATTTTAATTATTGAGTTGCTTAGTAGTAAAGTTACTTAACCTAAGTCACAAACCTCAAGTTACTTAACTTAAGTCACAAAACTCAAGTCGCTTTACCTAAGTCACAAAAAACTCAAGTCGCTTAACCTAAGTCGCCAACGTTTTACGTTCAACGTTACCTCAATTTTCTGTCCTAAGTCGATTACTGTACTTTTAAAGACAGGTTTACTCTTAACTATTGTACCTCAATTACTATAGCTACTAAATCAGTGTTTCCCAACATTGGGTGTACACCCCATTAGGGAAGTAATCGATTGTTCAAGGGGGGGTATGTGAAAATGGATTTGTTCAAAGTTTACTTTAACCTTGTGGCGACTTGTAAGAAGATGACACCTAAAAATAAAAGCTGGGAGAGGTACAGCCTTTTTAAAATCAATTATGCACCTGTGCCCTGAAAACTGCAAATCACATGGATTTAGTTTACACAAAAAAGGTTGAAAAACACAGTACATGTACTAGATAATATCGCAAAATGCCCTTCTTATCTCCCTGAACTACTGTACATGTGCAACTTTTTATGAAATTTATTTTAAGTCCATTTTAGAGTCTTATATACAGTAGAAAAGAAATGGTTTGGAGACACAATCCCCTTACTAGGACCAAGTCCCATACCTCAAAGAGCTACAATTAAATGTTAACAAAATTTAAGGCGGAACTTCACTTAAATCCCAACTTTAACAGCCTTCAAAGTTAAACAAAATAAGTTGCTTAAATGCTGGATAATTTGATCACTAAAACTTCAATGTGGTTACTATGAAGTAATTAAAAGATTTTTAAAAAAAACCACTGATAAGATTAAAGATAGCTAGTTTCTTAGTACAATATAAGATACAGTAGATGGGAGTGTGGTTGAAGAAAAATGGGTGTGACTAAGTTAAGCTGAAAAGTAAACACCGACGGCTGGTAGAGGGCGTTGCAACTGTCATCATTTCCAGGTTCACATCTGTTTTCAACTGGTGGTGGGGCGGGGTAAAGTGGCAGTGGAGGTAAAAACACAAAGCCAAAGCATTTCATTTCATTTCAAAACACACAGTGTATGAGTTTGTGGAGTTACCGTATCTGTGTGAGCTTAAAACCACTGAAGAAGTCATTTAAAAGTGATAACAACAAGAACCTCAGCAAACTCCAACAACAAATTTTGTTTAATAATTGTAGAAAAAAAAGTAATCGACTGTTTAATTTGACAAACAACCGGTTGTTTACTGAGTTTTTATTATTAAGTTTTGTGATTTGTGTTTTTATCATTTCTTAACAATGTCAAGCATGGCTCTTGGTCGGATAAGAGAGCAACAACAGGACCACGAGACAAATTTTGCTGCTGAGTGTCTCGTTGCTATGTTTAATTCGCGACCAAGACAATCAACATCCATCAGTAGAAATCCACATAATAGTATAATGGGCCCTGCATATACATATACGACTCCAACGACGACGACGTCCCCGCCCACGTCTGAGTCGGCTCAGCATAACAACAACAACAACGGCGGCGCATTTCCTCCTTCAGTTTCAGCACTCCCCACGCCCTACAGCAGCACCACAGCCACCACCAGCAGCAGCATTAGCACCAGCACAGCAACAGCAGCAGACAATGGACAGCAACAACAACAACAGCAAAATAACGAATCACTTTTTATGATAGCTCGGATATTAACTGATTTGAACAGTGTGAAACAGGAACCAGTGCCCAACAATTTCGACGATCACCATCATCAAGATCAGGAACAATTCTACAAAAGAGCACGGTTACTGGTACCTAGTTTAGCTGAGAACAAATCCAAATTATTGTCAGTAGGAAATGAAGATTGTAAAGTGAAAAAAAATGGTCATTTGAGAAACTCAAGGATGAAAAATGGTGGTGGTAATGGACGCCGTGGGGGTGGAGGTGGAGAAGGAGGAACAGGAAAAGTAGATCAGATGGTGCCCCCGGTTATGTTTTTAACTGCAAATACACAGCCGCCTACCAACACCAACACCATCAACCCCTCAAACACCCTCATCAACAAGAGTACAAAGAAACTTTCAAAACCAAGACCAGCAGCCAGAACAACCAGTGAAAAAATATTTCAGTGTCATTTTGATGACTGCGCCAAAGTTTATGGGAAAAGCTCACATCTGAAAGCTCATTTAAGAACACATACAGGTAATTAACAAATCAATTAACATTAATAATCAAAAAAAATTGTCACCTGTTGCATATTATGTACACGTAAAAATTAGCAACAACTAATTAAGCCAATAATTTTGTTACAAATATCTCTGAAACTGTTTTTAGTGACCTAAGTTTGACCATAAACAAAATCAGTCTCACTTAATTAGTCAATTCATGTGTTTTTTTTTAAGAGGGTGATGTCCTGTGAATTGCCAAGTTCCAACTGCCAAGATAATTAACTTAGTCAATATAGGCAATTCCCAACTGTTACATGACACTTGAGTGTTTCTGTTTCGCTCTCCAAGAGTCAAACTGTGTATTTATTTAGTTACACAAGCAAAAGTAAATGTTTATTTTGATTAAGGATGATATAAGCAGACGTCTGTGAAAATCAAGATACTGTAATTATTATGATGGTCAATGAATGACATTTTTACTACACTACAGTACTGTATACCGGTTCCTGCTGTCTCAAGGGATGTAAACACGCCCTAATCTTTATATGCCCCTTCTGCTATTCATTTCATTTCTTCCACACACACACACACACACCCTAATCCTCTCTCATCATATTCATTCTCCCAAAAGCAAAAGCTTCCCCAACTTAAGTTCAATCACCTAGGCATGAAGAAAAGTGGAAATTTTGCCCTACAAAATACTGTACAACCTGTACGAGTGTATTGGGTAGGCAAAATGTATATAAAGATTAAAGAGGCCTTCAAAAATAATTTTCTGGCTGCTTCTTCTTCAACGTTTCTTCCTAATGTGTAGCTTCAAATAACTGGAATGCCGTTTTACAAGCAAATAAGCCAACCCAAGTGACCTTCGTACTAAAACTTAAAGAAATGTCTTAAACAAAAAAAAACCACATTTGTATTGAAAGTGGGTGGGGCGAAATAATTAAGCATATTTCACCCTGTTTATCCACTTTTTTTTAGATTACAAACATGTAAGTTTTTATGGTTTGATTTGGATATTTTTTATCAGGTCAACATGGGGAATTTTATTTTATTTTTCAGTTGTTAAAATATTATGTGGGTGTTGTGTTATATTTCATGTTGAAAGATTACTAGTGGAAAGGCTGATCTAGTGACTTGGAACTAAATATTAATTCATTGTATTTTTTTGACTATTAGATTTATTTATTTATTTGCTTGAAGTCAATTTTAGTCAACTGTAGTAAATCAAATTTTAGTCACTTCCTAATCATTGCTATTCAAACTTAGTCATTTTTGACCATATAAAACAAATTTACAGTATATTCAATCATTTAAAGCTTAATTTGGCCACTTTTCATCATTTTAAGTCAAATTTAGTCACTTTTCACTCATTATAAATCAAATTTTGTCCATTTCCAATCCTTTTAAGTCAAATTTAGTCACTTTCCAATCATTTAATGCTAAATTTAGTCACTTTCCAATCATTTAATGCTAAATTTAGTCACTTTCCAATCATTTAAAGTTAAATTTAGTCACTTTCCAACCATTTAACGCTAAATTTAGTCACTTTCCAATCATTTAATGCTAAATTTAGTTACTTTCCAGTCATTTAAAGCTAAATTTAGTCACTTTTAAATCATTTTAAGTCAAATTTAGTCAAGTTCTAACCATTTTAAGTCAAAAATGTAGTCACTTTCAAATCATTTTTTGTCAAATTTAGCCCATTTTCAATCGTTTTTAGTCAAATTTAGTCAATTTCCAATCATTTTAACTCAAATTTAGCCGTTTTCCAACCATTTTCAGTCAAACTTAGTCATTTTCTAATCATTTAAATTTAGATATTCAATCATTTCAAATTGTTTTTACTCCATATAGCGTCAAATTTGGTTCATAAACAGTATATTCAATCTAAGCCACATTTCGTTAATTAAAACCAAATTTTGTTTTCTAATATCTCAATTAAGTTGTATCAGATAAAGAAGCTACATTTACTGTATGTTAAATGTTGTAATTGTAAAACCAAACAAGTCAATTGTATGCCATTTTAGACTTTAATTAGAATTAACCAACTAAAATTTATCCCATCTTATTTAGATTACCATACTTCAAACTTCTTTATACAATGATACTTGAGAATTTCTAACTTAATCTTAAAGAGCAGCTAAATGTGTTACTGTATTGGGTGGGCGTATCTACGTTATTTTTATGAGTGTGGAGTTTTAATCAGTGTAATTTGTGATCGAGGATTAGTTTTTTTTTGTTGTAAAAAGCAGTCGAAGGTTATTGTCCTACCACATTGTCACTTAAAATTTCAATGGCACAGGCCGTCTGTCTAACTTTTTTGTTATCTGATATTGTTATCAAGAGCCGCTTTACACCTGCCAAACCTAAAGGAGCCTCCTGTGTCAACAACTAACATTTAAAAACATTTTTTTTATCATATATAATAATAAAAAAAGCCTACTATTTACAAAACTCATTTTTAATTCCGATCACGCGTTTCCTTGTAACAAAATGGTTTCCTCCGTCTGTAATCTACATTGTATTTTGCGGATCATTTTTTAGCATCTTCATACCGAAATTTTCACAAACACCTGGGGGGCTATTATACCTTATTTATTTTTTATATAAATGATCAAAATATGTGGCACATCTGCTAAGCATGAAAGTAAATTAAAGGAAAAATAATGGGGGCTTATTTTTTTCTGTTTGTTTTACTTGTTATTTTAATTTAGAGGCACTGAAGTTGGGTGCACTTTCGTGATGACTAAATATCCCGGTACAGTACTGTACTACAGTATTAATTTAAAACTACATGGTAAATAAGGAAACTTCACTGTTATCTTCATTTTTATCAGCTGTAGTGTGTTTTTCAAACTATAGTATTGAAGTGTTTTCGTTTTTAATACACTTCTACTCTGACTTAAATGAGATTAAATATTGTATGTTACTATTTTTGGAAACCATATTTAATTCTTAGTTACAGTGGAATCTGGTTAATACGAAACGAGATTTTTTTTTCGTATTAAACGAATTTTGTTGTAACCAAAACATGTATATTTTCACTAAAATGACATTTGTTAAGTAAATCATATTCGAATCACAATTTAAATCATATTCGAATCACAATTT
>JAAFCF010007112.1:6494886-6506305 GCA_013389785.1 Helicorthomorpha holstii | reverse complement strand
AATGCCAGTTTAACAGTGTAAAAATGTCAGTTTAACAGTGTAAAAATACCAGTTTAACAGTGTTAAAGTGTCAGTTTAACAGTGTACAAATGCCAGTTTAACAGGGTAAAATGGTCAGTTTAACAGGGTAAAATGGTCAGTTTAACAGGGTAAAATGGCCAGTTTAACAGGGTAAAATGGTCAGTTTAATAGGGTAAAATGGTCAGTTTAACAGGGTAAAATGGTCAGTTTAACAGGGTAAAATAGTCAGTTTAACAGGGTAAAATAGTCAGTTTAACAGTGTAAAAATGTCAGTTTAACAGTGTAAAAATGTCAGTTTAACAGTGTACAAATGCCATTTTAACATTGTAAAAATTTCAGTAACAATAAGGTCAGTAAAGTGTGTTGTTTCAGATAGGGCACTAAATTAGCAAGCAAAAAACCACCAAAGAGTTTTAAAGTGTCTAATTATACTACTGGATGATTCTTTTAATCGCAATACTTTGATAAAAACCATTAAAACTGATAAGATTTAGTATCGTTTATGTTCTCGCACTGCAAAAATATTGCAATCACCTTGTAAAAACTTTTACGAAAGCCAAATTTGTAATTAAGAGCTATTCAATTTGATAGCCATGTACTACATATTCCCAGTTGTGGCTTCAAAATGATTCACACTTGTGGATAATTTTTAGAAAAACCCATAGTCCTTGCCATGAACCATGAACCAGAATCACAGAAATATAAATATTCAACAACTGCAATACTCAGTAATGTATCAGCCAACACACAAAGCAATTTTCAAAGCCAGAAATGAAATAAAAATAAATTGAGTTGCCATTTTCACTGCAGAAAATAAAACGATGGTTTATCCAAAAAAAGTTAATAAAAGTATAAAAATAGAAATACACACACCAAACAATAAATTAGTCTACAAGTGGTATCATCCCTCCCCCTAAATGATTAATATAAATTGCTAACTGATGATGTTTATTACATGGGGGACTACACTAAGGGTGGGTGGAACTATAGTAAAAAAAAAATAATAAAAAAAAGCCAATCGATGTCACCTGCTCATATAAACAGCCACATTTGTTGTCGAAATGTGATATGCAGTGGTGAAATACACATCAATAACACAGGAAGTACTGTTGGTTACCAAGTGAATGAGTCAGCTAGTAAACAATTTCAATTTTTATCCAACCAAACATTTTCACTGTACAGTTTCTATTAGTTTAGTAAGTTAGTAAGAGGATCAAAGCTGTTTGATATTGTGGTTTTACAAGGTGAGAAAACAGTTTAAAATTTATACCTGGATTACTTCAGTAGAAATCATCAATTTACCACTTTATTTACTGCGAAACCATTTGTGAATGTCAACAAAATTTCCCAGCATTGTGGAATATGACGTGGCACACATACAAGTTTCAGTTTTACGCAGCAAAATAAGTTACAGTATTGACTGAACATCTCCATTAACTACAAAAAATGATCTTTAAAAAGTTAAAACTAGTGCTTTGTTTCAGCATTAATATTGAAAAAATTTAATGGATATAAAACAGCTGAAATTAAATGAAATGGACACTTTGAAAGTGAGTAAGTACCACCACTCATTGTTGTACCATATTTATATCAGTTTTGTGTTTCCATTATGTTTAGTATTACTTTTAACTAAAATAATAGATAATTAGATTGACAAATTAACTTTTAGTTATGTATATTAGTCGATTGTACCGTGGTAACTAGTAAATTTGGTTCCTTTGTACTGTATGAAGTTAAGAATTTAATACTTGTCGATATGAACATAATTTTCAGATAAAATTGCTGCTGTGACTTTTTCTTAATTGCTCATCAAAATATTTATCATCAAATTACTGTCATGAACAGCACACATCCCATAAAAGCGACATCTGTGTTGCCATTAAGCAACCGACAAAATGTGAACAGTCAAGTGATGGATTTTTCTACTTTATTGGCAGTGATTTTCAGCTGTACAACTGCTGGAGCCTTGTTGGTCATGACAATCGTTTGTGCCTTGTTCGCTTACAAAAGACGACGACGACAGTGTACGGAACTGACTGAAGTGACCGTGGCAAAAGGTGTTACAAACGGGAATAGTGGTGTCAAGAACCCCAATCAGGCTGGAGTGATCCAGTCTGAAAGAATTGAGTTTGTGCTTCCTTCTTATACAAGTACTGAGCCGCCTACAGAAGAAGAGATATCCGAGCAAGAGCTGGGGAATTACAGGTACTCCTACGTCCTCAGACAACCAAATGGAGGAGGTTTGGTGACTCTTCCTACTCAACTTCGCAGATCACAGTCTGGATCTGCCATTAACCCAGACTCAATCGCTCCAGCTTTGTATTTAAGCAGCGAAGGAGAAGACGAACAATATTCTTCATTTCCACCCAATGTTTGTTTAGGAAAAGTGGGCTTTTCACTCAAGTACAAGAGCCAAACCAGCCAACTGGTTTTAACTATTATTGGTGCTAGTAATTTGCCCACTAAAAGAGTTGGCAAAATAATTTCTAATCCACACGTTAAAGTGACTCTTCTTCCGGATAAACATCCGAAATTTTTCACTAAAGTTGTGAAGAACACGGCCAATCCTTCCTACAATGAGGAATTTGTTTTTCCAATGAAGGCCAATGAGGCTGAATCAAAAACTCTTAAAATTACTATGCATGATTTTGATAGATTTACCAGGAGAATTACAGTTGGTCATATATTTTTGCCACTTAAAGCGATGGGCATTAGTGAATCTGCAGAATCAGGAACTGAAGTAGTAATCTTTAGTGAAGAATGGAAAAGTTTAGTTCCTAAATATCTTGCCAGTGATGTAAGTTGATTAGATTTGTAATCAAAATACAAGAACAAGCTTAATTTTTTTTTTCTAGGAAATTCAAGGAGAGATTTTTCTCAGTCTGTGTTACAATTCAGACACCAGAAATTTAAGACTTGGAATTCATAAAGTTAGGAACCTCAAATCTAACATTGATGATATTGGTAAGTGAAAATTATCAAAGCCTCACAAAATGGTGCTTTGTTACTTTAAAAGATTCAATCGTTTAAGACAATTTTTCTATATTACAAATTTCTTAAAGATGTGTTTTGATAACTGTTATGACAAAAGATGTCAGCAAATGTGTCATAAACTGTCAGGCAAAACAGAAAGTGGTAATAACATCCAAAAAAAATAATAGGAAGCAACACTAACAAATACATTAGCAAAAAAATACGTCAAAACAAAAACAACGTATTCAAAATACACTTGTATGTTAAAAACATGAAACAAACATCACCAAAACATTATTCAGAAGATCCAAAACAATATTAATCAAATAAATTGGTAACAGCTTCTCAACAAGGTCAAAACTTAGTGGTAAATTGGCACCAAATTGTTAAAATTTGGTAGGAAAAAAAAGTTTAGCCAAAATCTCTTAATTAATGGTAAAAATGTCAGTTTAAAAGTGTAAAAAATGTCAGTTTAAAAGTGTAAAATTGTCAGTTTAAAAGTGTAAAATTGTCAGTTTAACAGCGTAAAAATGTCAGTTTAAAAGTGTAAAAATGTCAGTTTAAAAGTGAAAAAATGCCAGTTTAACAGTGTAAAAATGCTAGTTTAACAGTGTAAAAATGCCAGTTTAACAGTGTAAAAATGCCAGTTTAACAGTGTAAAAATGACAGTTTAAAAGTGAAAAAATGCCAGTTTAACAGTGTAAAAATGCTAGTTTAACAGTGTAAAAATGCCAGTTTAAAAGTGTAAAAAAGTCAGTTTACGTGTAAAAATGTCAGTTTTTACGAAAAAAAAAACATGTCAAACCTCAAGAGTCTCATAAAAATAATTAGTCCAATCAAAATTTGACCAAAAATTTTCCCAAAATTGACAGCAATCTTTCTAAAAAATTCATCACAAAATTTCTATGTGACATTAACACAAGAAGAATTTGACCATAAATTGATAAATTTTTTAAATCTAAGCTTAAATCAATTGCCTTCTAAACTTAAAACTAATTTTTGAACTTCAACAGTTTGTCTTTACGCCAAAGTGACTTTATTTGAAGATGGAAAAGTCATAAAAACCAGAAAAACATCAGCCATCAAGAAAACCCTGGAACCAGATTTTGCAGAAACATTTAACATCAAAGTTAGCAGAGAACGACTGCAAAGTATCTTTTGTATCGTTTCAATATGTAGCCGAAACAGATACGGTGGTGGCAGGAAAGTAATTGGCAGGACCCAAATAGGTCCTCACACTCACGTTTCAGGACCTGGAGCTGAACACTGGAATGACGCTTTTCAAAGCCCAAAAAGCACAGTTACACAGTGGCATACTCTACGATAACACTGGTACCGATACCAAATTACAGGAATGGCAGCACCAAATTAAAACTCGCTTTATTTTCATAGAAATTAATCAATGTGGCTTTACCATGTATTACTAACTTCACTTTTCCCAGTAATTAAAAGGTAGTTTGTAAGACACTGTTGTAAATCGATGCTTAATTTCAATAAAATTTACTTACAATTGATAATCCAGCTAGAGTTGATTTGGGACCGAATTGCACCACATTCGTTTTTCAGATACAAACATTGATGAAAAAAGTATTTTTGGATGTTTTTGGCCCCAAAATGTTGCCAAACCGTTTTTCGTCCACAACATTTTTAGTTTTCTCACAATTTCTACTAAGTTTTTGATCCACTAGGAATTCAACTGGTCTTCTTTTGTCAAATTTCTCACACAATATTTTGTTCACTTTCATCGCAAAATTGCTACACTTTTGTGTAAATAACTTAATTTTTGGTCGATTTTTTTCCTCAAAACGGTTTAGAGAATCTTTTGTAGGATTTATTGTCACATTATTAAATTATTTCTCACATTTGTTATAAAAATACTTGTCCAGAAAAGTATTTTTGCTTGGGCGCGCACAGCTTCGTCCACATTCTTCCAGCGTCCTCAACCAAATGCCAGTGTGCGTCGGCAAATTTGAAACCAAATCCAATAGCCCTCCTTACGAGGCTAAGTAAGAAACCTGTTTCAACTTGTTTGCCCACTGACATAACCAATGAAAAAATAATTGAGCAAATTTACTCGTCGGACCGTTTACTTTTCTCAAACCCATCACCACCCTCTGACGTTTAGAATTAAATCCATCGTTTTGGTCCAATTTTTTATCGTTTTTGTGAGAAACTTCAATGAAGTTTGATTGCTTTAATATTATTTGAATAATTTACATAGAACTTTTTTCACAGAAAATTAATAATAATTAATTAATTCTTGTTATTAATTACAAACCCCCCATTTAGTAGCTGTGTATCCCCCCTTCCCCTGTAATGCACTTTAAAATAAAAGGGGAAAGTTTAACGTTGTCTCTTTTAATAGCGCTGTTCAACCTTTTAATTTTGGAAAGAACCAAAAACTGGAACTTGGTCGTGGACTTGTACCAAAATGTTGAGAACCATATATGCAGATTTAAAAGCCAAGCTTGGTGGCAAGTTAGTATTTGGTTATCTAGCCTCTAACTATGGTCATATTGGTGCCAAACTCGTTGAAATTGTGAAAGTAAAGCAAAGTCATAAATTTTGTTTCCCTTTCACATAGCACTTTAATGTTAAAAGGGAAACATAATATTCGACTTTTGTAAAATAATGCACCAAATGGCTTGAAAAAAATCAAGTGCATTACAAAGTCAATTTAAAAGGACGGTTTAGTAAAATAATAAATTAATATTAATGGTTATCCCATTGCTTACTGGATGTTCAGTATCTAATTAAAAATGCTGTAAGAAAATGTTACAGTAAAAACACTATTATCGATTTTGTTTTCAAGTAAATGGCAAAGTTAGTGCACCTTTTCAAAGATTTAAGGGTTTGAGAATAGCCCAATTAATACCATTAAAAGTAATTATGAAAAAATAATTTTGACTGCTTTTGGCTTAATTGAAAAACAAAATTGAATAAATACAGTAAATTGGCAGTCTTCTTATTTTAATTATTGAGTTGCTTAGTTGTAAAGTTACTTAACCTAAGTCACAAACCTCAAGTTACTTAACCTAAGTCACAAAACTTAAATCGCTTAACCTAAGTCGCCAAATATACAGTAAATCGCTTAACCTCAATTTTCTGCCCTAAGTCGATTACTTTAATTTAAAGACAGGTTTACTCTTAACTATTGTACCTCAACTACTATAGTTACAAAATCAGTGTTTCCCAACATTGTGTGTACACCCCATTAGGGAAGTAATCGACTGTTCAAGGGGGGGAATGTGAAAATGGATTTGTTCAAAGTTTACTTTAACCTTGTGGCGACTTGTAAGAAGATGACACCTAAAAATAAAAGCTGGGAGAGGTACAGTCTTTTTAAAATCAATTATGCACCTGTGCCCTAGAAACTGCAAATCACATGGATTCAGTTTACACAAAAAAGGTTGGAAAACACAGTACTGTACTAGATATTATCGCAAAGTGCCCTTCTTATCTCCCTGAACTACTGTACATGTGCAACTTTTTATGAAATTTATTTTAGGTCCATTTTAGAGTCTTATACAGTAGGAAAAAAATGGTTTAGAGACACAATTTCCTTGCTAGGACCGAGTCCCATACCTCAAAAAGTTACAATTAAATGTAAACATGATTCAAAGCATATTATAAACATATTACATAACATGTATTTTTAAAAAAAAACGTCATTAAAAAAGTTTGCCAAAAGAGCTCAGAACTTCACTTAAATCACAACTTTAACAGCCTTCAAAGACTCTCACTAAAACTTCAATGTGGTTACTATGAAGTAATTAAAAGATATTTAAAAAAAAACCACTGATAAGATTAAAGATAGCTAGTTTCTTTGTACAGTATAAGAAACTGTAGATGGGAGTGTGGTTGAAGAAAAATGGGTGTGACTAAGTTAAGCTGAAAAGTAAACACCGACGGCTGGTAGAGGGCGTTGCAACTGCCATCATTTCCAGGTTCACATCTGTTTTCAACTGGTGGTGGGGCGGGGTAAAGTGGCAGTGGAGGTAAAAACACAAAGCCAAAGCATTTCATTTCATTTCAAAACACACAGTGTATGAGTTTGTGGAGTTACCGTATGTGTGTGCGAGCTTAAAACCACTGAAGAAGTCATTTAAAAGTGATAACAACAAGAACCTCAGCAAAACTCCAACAACAAATTTTGTTTAATAATTGTAGAAAAAAAAGTAATCGACTGTTTAATTTGACAAACAACCGGTTGTTTACTGAGTTTTTATTATTAAGTTTTGTGATTTGTGTTTTTATCATTTTCTTAACAATGTCAAGCAAGGCTCTTGGTCGGATAAGAGAGCAACAACAGGACCACGAGACAAATTTTGCTGCTGAGTGTCTCGTTGCTATGTTTAATTCGCGACCAAGACAATCAACATCCATCAGTAGAAATCCACATAATAGTATAATGGGCCCTGCATATACATATACGACTCCAACGATGACGACGTCCCCGCCCACGTCTGAGTCGGCTCAGCATAACAACAACAACAACGGCGGCGCATTTCCTCCTTCAGTTTCAGCACTCCCCACGCCCTACAGCAGCACCACAGCCACCAACAACATCACCACCACCAGCAGCAGCATTAGCACCAGCACAGCAACAGCAGCAGACAATGGACAACAACAACAACAGCAAAATAACGAATCACTTTTTATGATAGCTCGGATACTAACTGATTTGAACAGTGTGAAACAGGAACCAGTGCCCAACAATTTCGACGATCACCATCATCAAGATCAGGAGCAATTCTACAAAAGAGCACGGTTACTGGTACCTAGTTTAGCTGAAAACAAATCCAAATTATTGTCAGTAGGAAATGAAGATTGTAAAGTGAAAAAAAATGGTCATTTGAGAAACTCAAGGATGAAAAATGGTGGTGGTAATGGACGCCGTGGGGGTGGATGTGGAGAAGAAGAAGGAGGAACAGGAAAAGTAGATCAGATGGTGCCCCCGGTTATGTTTTTAGCTGCAAATACACAGCCGCCTACCAACACCATCAACCCCTCAAACACCCTCATCAACAAGAGTACAAAGAAACTTTCAAAACCAAGACCAGCAGCCAGAACAACCAGTGAAAAAATATTTCAGTGTCATTTTGATGACTGCGCCAAAGTTTATGGGAAAAGCTCACATCTGAAAGCTCATTTAAGAACACATACAGGTAATTAACAAATCAATTAACATTAAGAATTTAAAAAAATTGTCACCTGTTGCATATTATGTATACGTAAAAATTAGCAACAACTAATTAAGCCAATAATTTTGCTACAAGTGTCTCTGAAACTGTTTTTAGTGACCTAAGTTTGACCATAAACAAAATCAGTCTCACTTAATTAGTCAATTCATTACAAAATGTTAAATGTTGATATAAAAATGTGTTTTTTTTAAGAGGGTGATGTCCTGTGAATTGCCAAGTTCCAACTGCCAAGATAATTAACTTATTAGTCAATATAGGCAATTCCCAACGGTTACATGACACTTGAGTGTTTCTGTTTCGCTCTCCAAGAGTCAAACCGTGTATTTATTTAGTTACACAAGCAAAAGTAAATGTTTATTTTGATTAAGGATGATATAAGCAGACGTCTGTGAAAATCAAGATAATTATTATGATGGTCAATGAATGACATTTTTACTACACTACTGTATACCGGTTCCTGCTGTTGGCGTAAATGTCTCAAGAGATGTAAACACGCCCTAATCTTTATATGCCCCTTCTGCTATTCATTTCATTTCTTCCACACACACACACACACCCTAATCCTCTCTCATCATATTCATTCTCCCAAAAGCAAAAGCTTCCCCAAGTTAAGTTCAATCACCTAGACATGAAGAAAAGTGGAAATTTTGCCCTACAAAATACTGTACAACCTGTACACGTGTATTGGGTAGGCAAAATGTATATAAAGATTAAAGAGGCCTTCAAAAATAATTTTCTGGCTGCTTCTTCTTCAACGTTTCTTCCTAATGTGTAGCTTCAAATAACTGGAATGCCGTTTTACAAGCAAATAAGCCAACCCAAGTGACCTTCGTACTAAAACTTAAAAGAAATGTCTTAAACAAAAAAAAAAACACATTTGTATTGAAAGTGGGTGGGGCGAAATAATTAAACATATTTCACCCTGTTTATCCACTTTTTTTTAGATTACAAACATGTAAGTTTTTATGGTTTGATTTGGATATTTTTTATCAGGTCAACATGGGCAATTTTATTTTATTTTTCAGTTGTTAAAATATTATGTGGGTGTTGTTTTATGTTTCATGTTGAAAGAGTACTAGTGGAAAAAGCTAAGTTAGTGACTTGGAACTAAATATTATTCATGGCATCCTTTTTAGCTACATTTTATTTGCTTATAGTCAATTTTAGTCAACTGTAGCAAATCAAATTTTAGTCACTTTCTAATCATTGCTGTTCAAACTTAAGTCATTTTTTGACCATTTGACAAATTTATATTCCAATCATTTAAAGCTAAATTTGGTCACTTTCCAATCATTTTAAGTCAAATTTAGACACTTTATAATCATTTAAAGCTAAATTTAGTCATTTTCTAATGATTTTAAGTCAAATTTAGTCGCTTTCAGGTCATCTTAACTAAAATTAAGTCAATTTCCAATCATTTTAAGTCCAATTTAGTCACTTTCCAACCATTTTAAGTCCAAGTTAGTCACTTTCCAACCATTTTAAGTCAAATTTAGACACTTTCCAATCATTTAATGCTAAATTTAGTCACTTTCCAATCATTTTAAGTCAAAAATTTAGTCACTTTCAAATCATTTTTAGTCAAATTTAGTCACTTTCTAATCATTTTAAATCAAATTTAGTCACTTTCTAATCATTTTAAATCAAATTTAGTCACTTTCTAATCATTTTAAATCAAATTTAGTCACTTTCCAATCGTTTTAAGACAAATTTAGTCCATTTACAATCATTTTTAGTCAAATGTAGTCAATTTCCAATCATTTTAACTCAAATTTATTCACGTCCCAATAATTTTAAGTCAAACTTAGTCATTTTCTAATCATTTAAATTTAGATATTCAATCATTTCAAATTAGTTTTACTCTATATAGCGTCAAATTTGGCTCATATACACATATTCAATCTAAGCCACATTTCGTTAATTAAAACCAAATTTTGTTTTCTAATATCTCAATTAAGTTGTATCAGATAAATAAGCTGCATTTACTGTATGTTAAATGTTGTAATTGTAAAACCAAACAAGTCAATTATATGCCATTTTAGACTTTAATTAGAATTAACCAACTAAAATTTATCCCATCTTATTTAGATTACCATACTTCAAACTTCTTTATACAATGATACTTGAAAATTTGTAAGTTAATCTTAAATAGCAGCTAAAAGTATATGTGTTATTGGGTGGGCGTATCTACGTTATTTTTATGAGTGTGGAGTTTTAATCAGTGTAATTTGTGATCGAGGATTAGTTTTTTTTTTGTTGTAAAAAGCAGTCGAAGGTTATTGTCCTACCACATTGTCACTTAAAATTTCAATGGCACAGGCCGTCTGTCTAACTTTTTTGTTATCTGATATTGTTATCAAGAGCCGCTTTACACCTGCCAAACCTAAAGGAGCCTTCTGTGTCAACAACTAACATTTAAAAACATTTTTTTTTATCATATATAATAATAAAAAAGCCTACTATTTACAAAACTCATTTTTAATTCCGATCACGCGTTTCCTTGTAACAAAATGGTTTCCTCCGTCTGTAATCTACATTGTGTTTTGCGGATCATTTTTTAGCATCTTCATACCGAAATTTTCACAAACACCTGGGGGGCTATTATACCTTATTTATTTTTTATATAAATGATCAAAATATGTGGCACATCTGCTAAGCATGAAAGTAAATTAAACGAAAAATAATGGGGGCTTATTTTTGTGTGTTTGTTTTACTTGTTATTTTAATTTAGAGGCACTGAAGTTGGGTGCACTTTCGTATGACTAAATATCCCGGTACAGTACTGTACTACAGTATTAATTTAAAACTACATTGTAAATAAGGAAACTTTACTGTTATCTTCATTTTTATCAGTTGTAGTGTGTTTTTCAAACTATAGTATTGAAGTGTTTTCGTTTTTAATACACTTCTACTCTGACTTAAATGAGATTAAATACTGTAAGTTACTATTTTTGGAAACCATATTTAATTCTTAGTTACAGTGGAATCTGGTTAATACGAAACGAGATTTTTTTTTTCGTATTAAACGAATTTTGTTGTAACCAAAACATGTATATTTTCACTAAAATGACATTTGTTAAGTAAATCATATTCGAATCACAATTTAAATCATATTCGAATCACAATTTAAATTATTTTCGAATCACAATTTAAATGATTTAATAATCACAATTTAAATCATTTAAGAATCACAATTTAAATCATTTAAGAATCACAATTTA
>JAAFCF010007112.1:6473914-6494786 GCA_013389785.1 Helicorthomorpha holstii | reverse complement strand
AAATCATTTAAGAATCACAATTTAAATCATTTAAGAATCACAATTTAAATCATTTAAGAATCACAATTTAAATCATTTTCGAATCACAATTTAAATCATTTTCGAATCACAATTTAAATAACATTCGAATCACAATTTAAATAACATTCGAATCACAATTTAAATAACATTCGAATCACAATTTAAATAACATTCGAATCACAATTTAAATTATGTTAGAATTACAATTTAAATATTAGAATAACAATTTAAATCATTTTAAATATCAAAATATTATGCATTAAGAAAAACAATGCAATTTTGAAGTTTTTTTTTATAAAAACAAACAAAAAATGTATTGAAATTGTATTTGTTTTTATAAAAACTTCAAAACAGACAAAAATTTTGATTTTTTCTACATTTTTTTGCATTTTTTCTTTCGGAAAAACGAAATTTTTTTTTGTATTAAACGGGTTTTGTTTCGTATTAACAGAAATGTTTCCCCTTTAACTTTCAAAACGGTAAGATTTGATTTAAAAAAGTCACTTTAAGTAACTGGTAAACCATCAATGATAGTGAATGGCACATCATAAAAGTCAATGACAGTACTGCAAATGCATTTATTTGCAGTGTGATTGCCAATTCAAAAATAACCAAGTTTTTATCTAATTCAGTCATTAAATTCCATTTTAAAAAATTTCCAATATCTTACCAATACAAACTTGACATTTATCAATTGTTTTTTTTTATTTGCCTCCACTCAACCAAGGGAATTGCTGCAAAGTAATTGGGATTTTGATATCAAAGATTATGGCGTGCGTCGTTTGCTCTTTTCAAGTATATTGTTGACACTGATTAGTACATTTTACTGTAATCTTCATCACTTATAACCAAGTAGCTGTGTAGTTTTGAACTGAATGACGTTCATTGTTAACAATTAACGTCATTTAGTTTAGTAAATTTCCACCTCTTGTACAGTAATAATCTTGTTTGGTAGTCAAAGGTTATAAAATTTCATCTTTACAGAATTTTATCTAATTGAGCTACTGTGTAAACAGCTTTTTGGCATATTAAAAAAAATAGTTTTTGTTCAAAATAACATAAGTACTGTATGTTTGTTTAATTGGTTAGCATTGAATTTGACAGTTTACGTAGACAGACGTCAATATATTCATGTAAGTTGGAAAGACGCCATATGAACATGGTACGATTTTAAAACAGTGCAACAAAAAAAACCACACAAAAACTCCACCCGCCCTCTTTTTTTACAGTTAATTTCCTTGTAAAATAAAAAGATCTGCGCAATTTGACCTTGTTCCAGTTCTCTTCGGGCTAACATTAGCTTCAACGACATTGCATAAAATTGACACAGTAAAGAGAGACTGAGGAAAAACACAGTACTCATTTGAAAATAACTTAACATTCTGGCTTTCAACCCGAATCTCATTTTTAAATATACAGTGGATTATCGTTAACACGAACACTCGGTAACACGAAGCAACATTGCAGTCCCAAACTACAGTATAGGCTTTCCCATACATTAACACCAAGTAAAACCCCGTTAACACGAACTGATTTTGCTTTTCAGAATGAAAAATTGCTTATATCGTCGGTGAAAATGTAGAGAAAATTAATACCAAGAAAGAAACGAGACAAAACTCCATTGTAACGGATGAGAATTAGTCTCATTTCTTTATGTTAAGAAAGAAACGAGACAAAACTCCATTGAAACTGGTGGTATTCAGTCTCGTTTCTTTTTTGTAATGTAGAAAAAATCAAAATTTTGATAATTTTTAATGTTTTTATAAAAAGAAACGCAAAATCAATACAGTTTTTGTTTGTTTTTATTAAAAAATATTTACAATTGCATTGTTTTTTCTGGGATGCATATAAATGCACAAAATGCATAATATTCTGAAATGTAAATTTTGTATCAATTATGATGTAAAAAGTGAGTCTAAATATGATTTACTCTAAAAAAATGTCAGTTTGACCAATATATATTAGATTTTACATGTATTCGTTAACACAAAACCCCGTTAACACGAAGAAAATTCTCGGTCCCGTCGACTTCGTGTTAACGAGAATCTACTGTACTTTTAAGAAAGGTACTGTACTGTATTTCAAATGTAGATGGAAGTAAACTTAAAAAAGCTCATCGTTTGATAACCACCACGTGTGATTATCAAAAACACACACAACTTATGTTATCAAGTTACCACAAATCTCCACAATTTACACTTGTATAATGTTATGGCCTCCACAGTAAACATATCAGTTGAAAATTTATCAGTTGACTTAGTTTGTGTTGCTGCCTGATCATCAGAATTTAGTCCAACAACGCCCCCCTGCCACCACCAACACCATCTTATTCTTTATCCTCCACCCTTTTTTTAATCCATATTCACCGGATTAATTTAATGACAAAGCTCACTTGTACATTTAATAACCTAGTTCATTATGGTATTGTATTACGATGGCACATGGCAATGAATTGAGTTTTTCATTTGTATTGTGTGATTGAGTTACTAAACCTTGTAGATAAAAATTAAAAAAGTAACTCTTAAGGTCGAAAATTGTAATTGAGATTAAAACGAATGCAAATAAGATGACAAACTCGTTATGGTGGCCATTTATCAGGATTTTAGCAATAAAAATTGAAAAAGTAGACCATGCAAAAAAGTCATGTGATTTTAGCAGGCAAAAATTTAACTTAGTATGCAAAATAGTTGCTACAAAATGTTTTAGGTTGCTAAAAATGATTTAAAAAGTTTAGTTTGCAAAATTAATTGAAGGATTCATGCAAAATAAAAAAATTTAGCATGTAAAAGATATTTTTTCAATGCCAAGCCGTTTTTCTCATTCAAAAAACGTTGAAAAAGTAAATTTACTGTAAATCTATAACTTGCACAGTTGGTAGTTAAAATTTTCTGCTTTTTCTTACTCTAAATTCTCCTAAAATCATTATTTTTATAACTGCAATCGTCTATCAGTTATTTGCTTTTCTTGTTTAATTCCTCATTGCTTTTTGCTAAAAAAAAAAATCCTCTTTCACGTGATGATAGCATTTTGCCACTTGTAAGTTTAAGATAAGAGTTTATGATGGACATTGTGCACATGGCTAGAGTCAAGAACTATTAAATTCACCTTTAAAAATTGTATTTCCTTGGAAGATATACTGAAGATATAAGCAACTGATGTGATGTGCAACGTTACAGTTCAGTTGGCCAGTAAGAAAGTTCAAGGTGACTTTTCTACTTTTCTATACACACACACATATACACTGATGTTGAACAGCTGCCAACAAAATATTTCAACTCCCCCTCAATTATTATACTGTTTGTTGAATACCTTGTAATTTTTTCTAAGTGCATTTTACATAATATGTAAGTCAAACGTCTTAAAAGATGAGAAACAGCGTAAAAAATATTAATGCATTTTGAACACCAAAAAAATAAAAGAGAAATACAACATTGCTGAAATCTAAAATTGGTGACATTGATAAATTAAATAAGTTGTTAAGCTACTTTAATTTAATTACAACTGAAGATTAAGTGCTTAAAATATTATTTCAGTATGTGAAATGAGGGTCCATTTCTTGGGACACTTTTCACCAACTTAAACTTATTTTGAACTATGTTTGGTTATGATGCAATGTGATTACATTACATAACCCAAAGTTGAAAGGGGTTTTTAGATGTGTGGGAAGTTGTAAATGTGGGTGTGACACGTGCTATACACTATCCCATTCCCATAGTACATTTCCCGTGTTCAAAAAGAGATCCAAAATGTCTGAAACCTTATGAATGAATCAAACTCCAACTTTGAGTGCAAAGGGGATGAGTGGGTGCGCCAAATCCTCAATGGAGTCAATGGTGGGTTTAAAGCTCTCCAACTTCAATGGAATTTGTTATGGGTACACCAGGTTTCCCACCCCTCCTTCCTCCTGTTCCCCATATTCCTTCCTGCAGTCAAAAATTTTTACAGGATCACCTGTATGTAAATGAGTAAGGGTGACCGAATTGCTTGGTGGCAGCTGTTTCACTTTGCACATTGCATTATATATTGTTAGTGGAACCAGTGGCGCCATTCAGTTTTAATTCAATGGATTTTGATCCAATAGAAACTAGGAGTGGTTTGCAAGGGAAGTTAGGACCACGAAGCTTGTCATAATTTATTAAATCAAATTTCTTTTATGGGAATAACTTATGTTAATGCGATATCAGATTACATTAACATGTTAAACCCATAATTAATTAACCGAAAATGAATGTTATTATGTAACCTACTAATTGTGTAATTGTTTTAATAGAGTGCAAATTAATTTAAGCATTCAAGCATCAAAATAAACTTGTAAAGATAAGGAAACCAAGTGTAAAGAGCATCTTAAACCCTTTACTTGCTGTATTATTTCAAGATAAAATTGTAACTCTGAAATATTTTACCTAGTTATTCATTCATCTGCAAAATATGAACTAGTAAAAGTTAGTTAAATTGAACCAAATCATAAATTCCAAACAAAAGAAACGGTTACAGGTTACACTGTTTCTGATAATTGGATAATGGCAAGGACAGGTCTTGTGCTAAATTTGCAAGGTCCCAACAGTTTAGTGTCATTTTCATAGCATTTTGCTTGCTAGTACACAGATTTAGCATTAAGTGCCCCTTTAATAAGGTACTAGGATGTTTTAAGGACTACTTTCCAATATACTGGAACATCTAATTTTAACACTTACATGCATTGGGATCCATTTTCATCTTTCATTTCTGGCTTTGAATAATGCTTGAGTTGGTTCTTCAGTGTTTAATCAGCTTAATTCAAGACAGGGATGCGGAACTAAATACAAAAGAAAAAAAATCATAAGGTGGTTTTTGTTCCTATTCATTATTATTTGAAAAGAAAGCTTAATAATAAATAATTGAGCAACTCCCTTGTCAACAATTTTCATCTCTGAATGGCATTGAACTTAAATGACCTGGATTTCTTACAGTGCATTTTCTTCTCTCTCATCTAACTTATTTATAATTATTTTTTGTTTTATTAATTCTTGTTGTATTGGTGTTTAGGTGAGAGACCCTTTCCATGTACCTGGCCAACCTGTGAAAAACGTTTTGCAAGGTCAGATGAACTTGCTCGACATACTCGCACCCACACCGGTGAAAAGAAGTTCTCTTGTCCTTTATGTCCGAAGCGGTTTATGAGAAGTGATCATCTGAACAAACATGCTCGACGTCATCCAGAGTTTTTACCCAACATGATACAAAAAAGGCCAAATAAAGCTGGATCTCTGCACTCCAACGACTGCACCAATTCGGAAGTTTCATCCGAATCAATCCCATCGCCATAAACATATAAATAACCCCCAACAAATACAATGACCCCCCCTTTCATTGAAAATATGATTATTTTTAATAAACACTATTGTACGTCAATTAATCAACAACTGACAATCAAATTCAAGTCTTTTTTGGTCGTTAAAATTCAGTAAAATCCAATTAAGCAGTGTTTAATTATTTAATCTTCAGTTATGATAATTAATTGATCATATTAATAGTTTAGTTTGTCGTTTGTAATTTGTTTTGACTTTTTTGTTTTTTCAGCTCTCTGTATTTTGATTTATTCGTTAATTTTAATTATCTTGTAACTTGATTATGTCTTTTATGTATTTTTAAATTTAAATAGTAAAAAAAACTCATTTGTCATTGAATCTAGTGTCGTTTTTTATAATTTCTTGTTAAATTTAATAGTTAAGCTCACATATCATACGTAAGTATTGATATTTAAAAAACACAGACTAAATTATTTGAGAATATTTTTAGTGGCAAGTTTGGAAAAATTGTTTACATTGATGTCCTTTTTGAAGAACTAAAACGCTGACCAGGGTTGAGTACTGTAACTAATTTTGTGTTAATTTATTATAATGTTAACTTTCTTTAATTTAAGTTACATTTCTTTTCCAGATTTCAGTTTTATCCTTATGGTCCTGGCGTTACAAATAAACAAAGAAGAACATCTACTGATTATTTGGATCCACAGACAAGACCAAGACTAAATTTTACTTGTACAGTTTATACTCAAAATCCACTCATTTAAGAATCGATATTAGACTCCTGGTTACCAAATGTAGTGCTTAGAACACTGAATGTGATTTAAAAATGTAAAATTTACTTTTTTATAACAAAATTTAGTATTTCGTGATGGCTGAGGAACCTCATTTGTGTTTTAAGAGAATAAATTGCACTCCTGGTGATTCCATTCTGTGCTTAAAGTACTTAATTTGGTTTCAAAAAGTCTAAAATTAGTTCCAGACTCTCGAAGTGAGTTTTAAAATGGAAAATTTAACGTTTCAGGTACTAAATTTGGTTCCTCCTGGCATAATTTGATGGCTGGAGTGTCTCATTTGTGCTATAATGGTCTGAATTTGAATTATAGTGATGTTTTCATTTGGATTTGAAATTAACCATTTCACACAGATCACCAGTTCAGTGTGGCTCAATCTGTTCATATTTCCTAAATTTGGTGTTATAATCTCGATTTCGGTCTGAAACTGCGATTTATAATCACTAAAAACTTAATGAAATGGTAAATTTCACTTTATAAAACCAAAATTAAGCAACAAATAGAATGAGGTACCACCATGAAATGTTTTTCTGACATTTTTAAACCTTCTTTTTACTTGCAGAACTCCAAGAGACAAATACAAAATCTTTAAACACAAACGAGGCACCTCAGTCATCAAATCGATTCAGTATTAATTTCAGTTTTTAAAAATTATGGTTACTAGAGTTCATAATGTAGTGCTAAAATTCAGATCAAGTGTTTTCTTTGTGTATCTGATGTGCTCAAATGTGTTTTGAAAATGTAAACTTTGTATTTGGTGATTTCATAAATTGAAAGCTTCATAAACAAATTTGGTACATAAGACAAGTCACTAAGTTTGGTCTTTAAAGTGTCTCATTTGTGTTATAAAAAGACTAAAATTACCTTCACAAACACTATGAATAAATCATGTTCTTTTAGTTATATTGGTTTTTTATTAGGAACTGCATAATTATAGCATTTGGCCATCAATTAACCTGTCGATGCATCTAAGAAATTTTCAAGGCTTGTTTATCATTTGCATTTTTCTAAGGTTTTTGCCTTAGGGTTGAGTCGACCTTAGATTAGTTTATACTCTGGATATAATAGAAAATTAAAAACTTACCTCTGATATCAACAAAATTAAAATGAAAAGTTCTGAGAGTTCCAAACGGCCAATTACATACTGCAAAACAGAAAACAAAATGGCTTATTTAGAGATTTTATAATGTTATAAGTACAACTAAACCACATTAACATGAACTTAAGTTAATTCAAAGTCAACTTAACAGCAAAATAAATATTCACTTAAAGTACTTTATTGATACACATACTGTATCCAATTACAACTTTTCTTTGGCTAGAGAAATATTTTTCTGTTGTAGTACATTTTCTAATTTAGTAATTGGTTGAATACAATTTAGATATCCAGACAATAAACAGCAACATATTTGCTGACGTGGACAATCCCTATCATGAGTGCAGATTTGGTAATCAGTTCTCCGTATATAAGCATTAGGACATTGACGATAAACACAAACACCAACTGCCAATAACAATTAAATCAATCAAAAATCTTCAGAAGAAAAAAATATAAAAATACTTTACCATCAATAAAAATAGTTATCATGAAAATGAAGAAAATAAACTGGCGGTTTGACAACATGTTTTACCTCCAAAATAAATTTGGTAATGAATAAATTTCGATTACAATGAAAGTTAATTAGATATTGAAACCCTATTGAGGTTTCAAATTCAGACCATGATACTATTCGTATTATCAAAAACAATTAAAATAGTCATAGTAAACATATAGTACCTTGATCACAACCAATTAATTCACTTCAATTCTTAACCAGAATCACATTTCCAACTTTGTTTTTTATTTTCTTGAGATTAAAACATTGCCTCTGACGATTTTTTCTACTGTAAACAGATAACTGAAGTAAACTTTGAACAGGAAATTATTTTTTACAATGCAAAAAAAGTATTGAGACTACACCAACAAACTTAATGATCTTGTTATGTGACCTGTAGTTTCTTGCCATAAAGTAAAGACTAAAAAACAAACATGACAACATTTTATCAGTTCAACTGTAGTTTTCATATTTTGCAGTAATTTGGCAACCAAAAAAGTTCTCATTTCAGTTTATTGCGAAATCTTAAGCATTTAAAAAAGTTAGGTTTATTAGTTTTATGGGTACAAAAACTTGTCTAAAAACTATATTGTAATTTAAGAAATTGAAACATTGTACAAGGAATATTGATCTTAGCTAATTAGCAAGTTAACTAACAATTAACTCTGCTTTGCTTGCCTTTAGTGTGCTCTTTTTTCCTAATCTCAATCTGCAAAGTAAGATCATAAAATTGCCCTACAATAAAAACAAAATGGGTTTTTTATATTTGCTCTGTTGTTTTTTTCTTCCAGTATGATCAATCACCAAATTATCTGAAAGAATTGTTTTAATTTTAGATAAATTAATTTCTATAAAAGGAATTTCACAGAAAACAAATGTGATAAGAGTCCAAAGTCAATTTCTTAAATGAACATTGATAATAAAAACCTCCATCGTATAAAACTATTTCCTAAAATGACCTTTAATTCGGAAACGTATCTGACAGTTATAAAATCTAAACTCCAAACAATCAAAACAGTTTTAAAAATTCGTCCACATTGTAACTTGTTGTTTCAGTGTCTCGTGAATTGCAATTTCAATCAGAATCAGTGTAAACCAGTGTTTTAAAAATGTGGGAACATCATCAATTGACTCATGAAACAGCCCCCAAAACTTGCTGCTACTTCGATGCGGTCTCAACTTCAAAAAGCATTTATTTATTTGGTATTGATAACAACCATAAATTTATATTTACGATGATGAACCCTGAAACTTTTTCATGCTCTGAGATTCGATTAATCGACAGTGAGATGTTGAACAATAGAAATTACGCATATCCATCTGTGAATAGTTACGGAAATGATGACAATATCTACTTGCTATTTTACAGCAGACCAAGCAAAAGGATGCCACCACGAATTATTCAATTCAAAACATCCACCAACAAATTATCAGAACTTAGAACTCATTTAACCATAAACTCTCCGGAAATCTGCTTCGGTTTTCAAAGTTGTATTTTTCTATCATCAAAGTTGTACGTGTTCAATGATACAACACACGTATGTCCAGTCAGTTACTTGGACTTAAAGACACTAAAATGGCACCGAGTAGACGTGCAACCTTGCAACCTGGCTCAAGATTGTCGTTGGAGAACCGCTGAAACTTTTGGTCTTTTTATAATGTGTCTTGGTGAACAATCGCTACCCAATAAAGTCATTTTAGCATTGTTCTTTTATTATCCAAGTGATAAATCTTGGATACCAATTTCTTGTGTACTTGACGTGGATTTGTCTTTTTTTAACTATGGTGGACGAGGCGTCTTCGTAGACACCGAATTTTTGATTTTTAAAGTTAGAAAAGTGGACAATAAACTAAAATATCAGCAAGTTGACTGTTTTGAATTGCGGGAAAAGATTTGGAGAAATATTTGCAAAACAATTCCAGTTGTGAACAGTGTTGATGCGGTTTGTGTGATGAATGATAAAGTTTTTATATTTGAAAATGATAGTTTGGAGATCATCAGAAGACCTAATGAAGATTTACCAAATGTGTCTCGACGTCTGCAGGTTTATACCATGAATATGCAGAAAATAATAAAATAAATTTTAAAAAACAAATTTAAACTTTTATATATTATTGTAAATTGTGTAACTATAATTTTTTGTCATTAAAATTGTTAAATCGTCAAATGTTTATCAGAATCGAATCATTAAAATCTTATTTCTTACATTTTACTTCTAAAATCTTTTCTAATTTTTATCTAATACAATTTAGTGATAAATTTGCCCATAAATATTTAAATTAAATTACCAAAAAGACCAAGAAAGTGTAATTAGCAATAGATAACATTTGAAGAATTTGTCCTCTGATTTTTTACAATAAATATCTTAAAATAGAAATCCTAAATGGGACCTTATACAGTACCACAAAAGGACCAATAAATAATTTGTCATTTGACCCAGTTACATTCAAAAGGCAAATCCTCAAAATCAAGATAAAAAAAAAATAATTTGCTGTAAATTTAATACAATAATGTGTGAAAAACGCCAACAATTTTAAACTACAAATACTTTAAACAGCTTTTTGTTCCCAAAAATAGCAAATTTCTCCCCTATTTAAATTTTTAACTTCACGAAAGACACAAACACAATCGGCACTGCATTTAGGACACCTTCTGTATCTACTGTACTATAAGTAAAAAACTTTCGAGACAAGGGGAACTTATTAATCATTTGAATTGATAATATTATTGATATAATTATCAGCTATATATTTTTGGGCATTTTACTAATCAGCAATTCACTAAATGCCCTTGGGAGTCGGTACAGTGTCTCTAGTTTTTCTCCTAATTTGACCCCAATTCAAATTTTTCTTCACAAAAGGCTTTTTAAAGACAAAAATCTAATCTCCACCGCACTTAGGACATCTAATGTGTCGATTTCCGTATCTATTTTGAAATTTTAGTGTCATTTTTTAATGTGTGTGTGCCCTTACAAGAAACATCAAAATGTTGTGGACCCAGCACCAAGCAACTCATCTGAGTGATAACTTTATATGGTGTAGTAATGGCGTTTCAATAAACGGAAAAATATACTTGTCAGGATGGGACTATAAAAGCGGCTTCAGGATGGCAAAATTCGATCCAAACACATTGAAATGTGACGCACTTCCTGCCTTTAAAGACTTAAATCTTTCAATGTTTGAATACTTCGACCCAAAATTAGTTATCCATGGTGAAAGCATTGTGTTACTTTTTATCAACATGAGTGTTAATTTGGGTGCATTGTATCAATTTGATACAGTTAGAAATGAACTCAAATTTCTGTTAATATTAGACGACTACTTTGATCTCCACGGTTGTGCTCCTGAATCTTTTCACATTTGCACTAACAATGGCAATGGTCATCTGTTTTTATTACAACATCATGATTGGGTGAGACTGAGTGTGTTATCAGTTTCAGTTTTAAATCTGGAAAAGCTGGAGTGGACGACAATCCGTCATACAAATGAAACAAGTCCTTCAATTTCAAAATTTACAATTTTACCTCGAGGAACTGACTTTTACTGCTGTTGTGACTCGGAACTTAATGGCGTGTTTGTGTTTAACACACTCAACTACCGTTGGACTAGAATTGAATGTAAAGTCAAATTTAGTAGAAACTCTAACAACTTTTTTACTGGATATTTTAACAATGAGAAATTGTTTATCCATTTTTTTACTGAAGAAAATGAAAACAGTGGAGTGATTGAAGAGAATGTGATTGCAGTTTATGACTTGGAAACTCGGAAATGGGGAACACAAAAACCGTTGTATCCACTGAAATTGAACTCTATGGTCAATTGTGTAAGATGCACTTTTAATAACCAGCTATTCATATTTGAAAATGATGGTTACTTAAACCCCTATCGATATTATCGTTACTGCTCCACGCCAGCCTTCAAACCAAAAGTTTCACCAAACCCACGGATTCTCATCTTGCATATGAATCCATCGCTCCAGAAATTAGCAGAAGAAGCAATTGTCAGACACAAATTGGATATTAGATGTTTGCCAATGCAAATACAATCGAGATTTGATAATTATATTTTTTACCTTAAACCAGTTAAAGAAGCGTTGAGAAAAATGTCTTTATCAATAAGAAATCGATTGTATCTCAGCAAACCAATGCGATTGTTATTCAGGCAAAGTTGAATTTAATAAAAAAAATTGGAAACTTTCAATAAACCATCGTTAAAATATTTGAGTTTTCAAAGGGTTTTTTCAATATAATTTTCTTAGCTATAATGCACTGAATTTGAATTATAGTGATGATTTTCATTTGGATTTCAAATTAACCATTTCACACAGATCATCAGTTCATAATGACTCAATCTGTTCATATTTCCTAAATTTGCATTAGTGTTTTTAAATCTAAGTTTGGTGTTACAGTACTTTAAACAATTTTTTTGTTTCCAGAAATAGCAAATTTCTCCCCTAAATTTGACCCCAATTTTAATTTTTAACCTCACAATAATCGGCACTGCATTTAGGGCACCTTCTGTATCTACAGCGTGTACAAGTCTGTAAAATGTCGAAACAAGGGAGATTTTAGAGTCATTAATTAGTAATCATTTAAATTACTATAATTATCGCTATATTATTAGTATAAAAATCCGCTATATATTTTTGGGCATTTCCCAATCAGCAATTCACTAAATGCCCTTAGGAATGTGTACCGTCCATCTAATTTCTCCCCTAATTTGACGCTTATTCAGATTTTTCTTCACAAAAGACTTTTTAAAGACAAAAATCCACTCTACACTGCATTTAAGACATCTATTGTATCTATTTCCGTATCAACTGTGCTATAGATTGGAAAAATTTTAAATCTTTAGTGTCATTTTAGTGTGTATGCCCTTACAAGAAACATCACAGGGTTAAAAATGTTTTGGAAATGTGTTTTACATTATATTTTTTTAGCACTCAATAGGTGGCGTGCAGTCCCTCATGTACCTCATGCACATCCCCTAATTTTGATCCCCTTTTCACATTTTTACTCACAAAAGACCCCCTTTTTCAAATTTTTACTCACAATTTCAAAACACAATCTGCTCTTTCTCTACATATAAGTTTGGCCCAATTTTGGAAGTGCAAATACTATACAGTACGGGTACTGTTATTTGGGATGTGCAATTAATAGTAACATTACAGTGTTAAAATGTTTTGAAGACACAGCAACTCATCTGAGTAAGTTTTTTAAAGTGATTTGATTGATGCCAAGATGGGACTCTTAAAACTACAGACAACAGCAATCCACTGACATTTCTACAAACAATACCCAAACAAAGAAACAGGAAGAATCAACATCTGAATTGATAATCCAAGTATTTAGTCCAGCTATATCATTGACATTGCAAAAACAATTTACTGGTAAACAACATTATGATATAAATAATTTTTTAAAAACTATTTTTAAGTACAGCAGTATTTTACTGTATATTTTGTGCATTTTTGGATCAGTTGTTCACCAAATTGCATGTAAGCATGTGTACAATCTACCTACAGTACCTTCTCCTCTTAATTTTGACCCCTTTTCTTCACAAAAGAAGTCAAAAACACCATCTGCACTGCATTTAGGACATCTACTCTACGTTTGGAGAGTTTAAAAAAAGTGTAACTTTAGTGTGACTTTAGTGTTAAAAATGTTGTGGACTCAACACCCTGCAATTCATCTGAGTAAAAACTTCATATGGGCTGCTAATGGCGTTTCAATTAACGGAAAAGTATACCTGTCAGGCTGGGACGCTAAACACGACTTCTGTATTGCAAAAATCGACATTAATACAGTGAAATGTGACACAGTATATTCCTTTAATGACCCAGACATTCCAATGTTGCAGTTTTTTGATCCAAAATTGGTTATCAGTGGTGAAAAAATTTTTATCCTTTTTATCCACATGAATGATAATTTGGGTCGACTGTATCAATTTGACATCATTAGTAATGAATTCACATTTCTATTACTACTACATAATCAATTAGAAATTAACCGATGTCATCATGACAATGTGAGCATTGGTTCCAGCAATGGTCATCTGTACTTCTTCCTTTATCATGATAGGTTGCTCCAGAAAGTATTCTCAGTGTCGGTTTTAAATCTGAACAATTTAGAGTGGACAGCAATCCGCAACAGGAATGAAACAACTCCTTCAATAACTAATTTTTTACTTTTACCTCGAGGAACTGAAATGTACTGCTGCTGCTACTTGAACTGTGACGACATCTTTGTGTTTAATACACTCGACTACCGATGGACTAAGATTGAATGCAAAGTCAAATTTAAAAAACTTTTACCGTTTTACTTTATTGGACATATTAACAATGACAGACTGCTTATCCATTTTTTAGAAGAAGAAATGGAAAAAAGAGTGATTAAAGAGAGTTTGATAGCAGTGTATGACTTGAAAACACAGAAATGGGGATCACAAAAACCGTTGTATCCACTGCAATTTAATTCCTGTATTTTAGGTGGAGGATGCATTTCAAATGATCATATATTAATGTTTGAAAATAATAATAACACAAAAGCCATCCGTTTTCCTTCTGACAATCAGCCACCTGGCAAACCAAAATTATTTCCAAAACCACGGATTCTCATCTTGCATATGAATCCATCGCTCCAGAAATTAGCAGAAGAAGCAATTGCCAGAAACAAACTTGATATTACCAGTTTGCCACTGCAAATACAATCGAGATTTGATAATTATATTTTTTACGTTAAACCAGTTAAAGAAGCGTTGAGAAAAATGTCTTTATCATTAAGAAATCGATTGTATCTCAGCAAACCAATGCAATTGTTATTTAGACAAAGTTAAATTTACAATCTTTCAATAAAAAAATTGGAAACTTTAAATAAATCATCTTTAAAATATTTAAATTTTTAAAGTGTTTTTTTTTTCAATATAATTTTCTTAGCACCCAATAGATGGCGTGAAGTCCCACACAAGTAAATACCCGGTAAGTGCTCAGTTTGAATAAATACTTTACTATAAATTATAAAAACTAAAACTTATTTAAATTTTATTGACAATTTTGACGTCAATAAATGCCACTAAAGTAGTTTTAACTCATTTTGAAGTTAAATTTTGGTCAAAGTTGTAAGGATATTAAATGACTGGTCAACTTTGACGTCATTTTGACGCAAAAGTAAATTACTTAATACTTTAATAATAAAAACAATTCAAAGTATACTAATCTCACTACAAATTATTATATACACAATTAGCATAACTAAATTTATTTACGAATTATTGTTGAATCAAATTTGACAAAAATTTAATGATTGGCCAACTTTGACGTCATTTTAGTTCAAAATTAAAAGTTCTGAATAACATAAAATTTGGCTAACTAAAACTATTCTTCATCCACGATAATTATCTACAAAGTATATTTCTCTGTCTAAATTAGTATTAAAATAATTAAATGCCAAAGTTGACAAAAATTGAATGATTGGCCAACTTTGAAGTTATTTTAGTTCAAAATTAAAAGTTCTGAATACCATAAAATTTGGCGAACTAAAACAATTCTTCATCCGCGATAATTATCTACAAAGTATATTACTCTATCTAAATTAGTATTAAAATAATTAGATGCCAAAGTTGACAAAAACTTGAATGATTGGCCAACTTTGACGTCAATTTGACTCAAAATTAAAAGTTTTGAACCACATGAAATTTGACTAGCAAAAACTATATTTCCTCCCCGATAATTATCTACAAAGTATATTACTATGTCTAAATTAGTTGTAAAATAATTAGATGCCAAAGTTGACAAAAACTAACTTTTCCATTTGTTTGTGCCGCCATTTGTTTATGTTCTCAGTTGGACAATTTGGGAAATCTATAGACAGTTTTTTTTCCTAAACATTTGCAACCGGTTTGCAGTGTTTCAATCGGCAGGGGAATTGTAAACTTCGTAGACGATTTAACTTTTATTTCGTTTAGTGTTGCATTGAAATGTAAACATAATTCACCAGTTGGTTTTTGTTTTTCTTTGTTAGTTAACAATCATGTAAAACACATAAAAAAACGTTGAAGAAAGTGATGACATGAAAAGTTATTGTGCTTTAAATTAAGTCATATTGTTTGCTGATGATAAATACAAGTTAACAAAGTCACTTTTTAAATGATGTCCATTAACTTATCTTCCTCCATCAGCCAACCAACCAACAAAAACATTTTAAATTCATCAACTAAAATTTCCTAAACAAAATTGTATTTTTTTTTCTTTCATTACTCTTTTACCACATACTGTGAGCGTGTTTTTTCACTATTATCATTTTCATTTGCAATGATGTTAAGTTCAAAGATGTGTTTGTTTATAGAGGACTTCCTGTCTAGTGCCGTGAACATGGTCAATGGCTTTTAAGTTATATTTTGGACATCATAATATGAACAATTAGCAAGTTACTATAGAAAATTGAATCAACAGTTTAAAATAGAAAAAAAAATCTTGTTTTTTTTTTTGTGTGACCAAAATGGTGTCGGTAACTAAATAATAAAGATAAAAATTGAATTGTAATGAGATTGAACATTGAAAAAAAGTTTTGTTGCTAAATACAGTGTGATCAAAAAATATATAGTAAATTTAGAAAATGAGTGACAAACTAGTGAAACACAGTGACCAAATTAGGACTGAATGATGTCATTTTCGAGTCTGAATTTTGTTATTGAGACTTAGCTAGATTTTGGCTCTGCTCGGCTTATGATCTTGAGCTGAGCGAGTTTGAATGTAGTTTTAAGTTCATGAGCTGAGTTTTCTTATTATTATTGCTAAGTCAAGTACAATTTTAAGTAAGCAAGTTGAGCCCTGTTATTATTGTTGAGATTTAGGTCATGAGTTTGAGCATTTGAGCTAGACATGAGTCTAAATCTGCTGAGATGAACCATCTGACACTATGTATGTTATGAGTCTGAGAAAGCCAAGCTAAAAGTTTTCAGCTCAGCTTCCCTCTGGGTTTAATGTTGTCATTATGTGACTTAGTGTTGTCATTATGTGACTTAATGTTGTCATCGTCTGACTGAATATTGTCATTTTGTGACTGAATATTGTCATTAAGTGATTAAATGTTGTCATTTTGTGACTGAATATTGTCATTATGTGACTGAATATTGTCATTTTGTGACTGAATATTGTCATTTTGTGACTGAATATTGTCATTTTGTGACTGAATGTTGCCATTTTGTGACTGAATGTTGTTGAATGAAAAAAAAACCAGTGTTTTTGACCAAATAAGTATATTTAACAACCAAATCATACTTAAACCAAGACATTTAATGACTAAAAAAGTCTTATTATAAGCTTAGACATGCACTGTGTAGGGAATAACCTTTTAAAAACTAAGCAACTAAGTGAAATGCCTAAAAAAGCACTAAAAACCTATTTTTAACTAAATCAGTTCTAATTTTAATCTTAAACTAAATCTAACCATTCAAATACTCGTATTAACTAATCTTAAAACGCAAACTCAACTGACCTTTATTTTATCAAATTAAAAAACCAAAATAACCAGATTGATTCATACAAAAACTTAGAAAAATTTGTTCATGTCTATTTGGCTTTCAACCATGCAATGTTTACATAATGATAGACACCGGAAATGTTAATCCCTTCTGTATTGTGAATCACTTTTTTAATCCATTCAAGATTCCATTAGTAAACAATCATCCTAAAACATGATTTTCAATCACAGATGTTCATTTCAATCATTTGACATTAATTGTTAATCCGGTGAATGATTTGTTATTATCTTCGCCAACTAAATTCCTAGTAAACACTTAATAAGATATTTCATAGCCAAAACAAAACAATGCTAAAAAGCACTTGAAAGCGTCATAATTTCACATCAATTAAAATTAAACGTTGCAAACTTTTGACATTGCTCGATTAATCACTGCCAAATCAAACATTTTTTTTCTCTTCTTACAAAATAAAATATTGACTTTTTAATAATTTAAAAGTTTGTTTGCTTTTAGAAAAAACCAAATTAAAAAAATGTAATGTGTTTGTGTGTATGTGTGTGGGCCTTTGGATGATGCTGATTACAAATGTCACTTTCACCATGTGACACAACAAAATCTCAGATTTTCAAATATTTTAAGTATTTTTTTTTTACTTTTTAACAGAAACTGTTTTTTTTTAACTTATAAAAAAAAGCAGTTGCTGCTCATCATCAGACTGAATGACGTTTACACGTTAAACATGCTGCTTTGACCTTTGTTGATAAAAAACTGAAAAGTGTATGACAATTTTTTGCGTGGTTGGAATGCGAGTCAAAGGTTGTCAAACTTTTCAGAGAATGTAATTCAATATCCTGTCGTGTTATTTTTCAGCTATACATGTCTAAAAGGTAAATTATTTTACTACTTGAGATTTCTTTTTTCTTAAAACGTTTTTAATTTACGTTTTTCTTTCTCTTGCTTTTTTTTTTTTTTTTTTCAAAGTTGAAATTAGTTCACCGCTAGTGGCGCCGTCGACATCATTAAAACATTATGTGCTATTTTCTAAGTTATTTAGACATGTAGACCTTAAAAGTCTTTAAAAAAAAAGCAAGAGCCCCGTTAACCACAATGTACCAACTGTAGATTAAAGTAATTTGTAATAACACCCATGGAAAAATCTTTTTAAAAAATTCCTCAAATGCTTTTTGTGTTTTAAAAAATTAAAATAAATCTGTTTTTCTGTTCAATTTTAAGCGGAAAAGTTGTAAGAGATTTCTTTGTTAATTGTCTATTTTCTAGATTTTGACAATGCTGATTTTTACAGTAAATGTGCTATATTTAAATCTTAAAGTCTAAATTGGTCATTGCATTAAGAAACTTATAGTCTAGAGAAAAAATTAACCATTTAACAATAATGTTAGTATTAAAAAACTAAGTTGGCTTTAAAAAAAAGAAAATCGAGCTAAATTAACCCTTGCAAATAGCAAATTAGGTCCATAAAAACAGAAAATCGAGCTAAATTAACCATTGCAAACAGTAAATGAGGCTGATTTGGTCCATGAAAACAGAAAATTAACCTAAATTGACCATTGCAAACAGAAAATGGAGCAAATGTGGTCTATAAAAACAGAAAATCAACCTAAATTAGCCATTGCAAACAACAAATGGAGCCAGTTTGGTCTTTGGAAACAGAAAATCGAGCTAAATTAGCCATTGCAAACAGAAAATGGAGCTAGTTTGGTCCCTAAGAACAAGAAATCAAGCTAAATCAACCATTTCAAACAGCAAATAAAGCAAATTTGGTCCATGAAACAGAAAATCGAGCTAAATTGACCTTGCAAACAGCAAAAAAAAGCAAATTTGGTCTATGAAAACATAGAATCGAGCTAAATTAACCATTGTTGTTACAGAACCATTGTTACAGAAAATACAGTTGAATTAGTAACTGAATTAGCCATTAAAAATATTACATTTAAGTTTTAACAACTACATTAGCCAATGTCAACAGCAACTTTACATTTTAAAGAACTAAATTAGCCATTTAAGGTACTAAATTTGAGTTGAAATGACTAAATTGGTCATTGCAGACACTTATTTTGAATTTAGGAATATTAGTTTGACTGTTAGAGACAACATTTTGAACTTTTAAACAATATTTTTGTAGCTGAAGACACGACTTTTGTTGTCGTGTGACTAAATTTGGTATTTTTGCTGTTTTAAAGTTTAAAGTTGACGTTGTGTCGCTATTTCAGTGGTCTTCGTTTTCCTCTGATGCCCTCAGGAAGACATATTACACAGTAAGTAACCCAAAACCATTTCGCCAATTTGTATGAGACACCGCAAAAAACATTCCTCAAATACATTTCTACGTTTAAAAATTTTAAAATAATTTAGTTTCTTTTTGAGAGTTTTGAGTTTTAGGAAGAAAAGGATGTTAATCGTTTCTTGGTTTTTCTCCTCTTTAAAAGCTTAAGCTAGAAATCTAATCTTAGGTTTAAACTAAAAATTTGGGATTTTTTTTATTGATTTCAAAAGATAAAAATGAATTTTTTTTTTCTGTATGGAGTTTTCTGCTTTTTTATTACCAAATTTTGTTGCAGTTGATAGAAATATGGCTGACAAGAAAATGTTTTGAAAATTAAAAAAAAAGAGCTAATATCCAGTTTTACGTCTAACTGCCCATCAATGTCCTTGTAATTGCAATTTATGGCCCTTTTATGACTTTTCTGACACCTATTTGCATTTTCCATTAAGTAAAGATTATTTTCATGAAAAATTCTTTACCTGAAAACGTCCCAAGCTGCAACTTGAAATTAAAAAAATAATAAATTCCAAACAACAACTAAGTAAGGGTGGAGCTGCAAAGCTAAACAAATTGGTAAGTTAAAATAAAAATCCCCCAAAACAAAACCAGCACTTAACTTTAATTCACATGAAAACTAACCAGAATTAACGATGACTGAATAATTTGCTTATTTAGACTCATTAAATATAGTATTTTGTTCAATTTAGAGGTCAGACCAGGTAACTATCTCATTGGTCCGACTTTTGAAAAGATAGTGCTAAAGATAAGACCATTAATTGTGATTAAAAAAGTGTTGCCAAATGCCTTAGGGCTACAAAACTTCAAATTCATCCTTATTTATCTGTTTAAGATTCAGCAACAAGTTATATGGCATTTGCATGTAGCCATAATAATAAAACACAAATATTCAACCATTAATTTTTTAAATTATGTATTCACTTATGAACCTCAGGGAACTTTAACTTTGTGTAAAGAAAACAGTGTTATTTCACGATTGAAAATTAATTAAAGCATTTTGAAGTCGACACAGCTTCATAAGAACCAAAAACTAACCCAATGACTATTAATTTCGTCTTAAAAAATTCTTAAAGACAATTTCTTCATCATGTATCTTAACTAAAAGCACCTGAGAATGCTTCCTTAAGTTTAAAACTATTAGGGAACTGTACATAACAAAAACAGTCCATTGTGTAAACCAACTAATGAAAGTATTGAAGGTACCTGTATTATTGGTACAAACCTGCACTGCTATAAAAAAATGTTACCGTGAAGATAAGATCACACAATTTTAGCACCAGACAAAATTGCTAAATTCATGACTATTTTTTTTTTTTGATTATTCAGTTGGCAAAATGACATAAACTTGTTTTTTTTTTTTTGGTTGTATAATTTAACTAATTGTTAATAAAACCA
>JAAFCF010007112.1:6452047-6473814 GCA_013389785.1 Helicorthomorpha holstii | reverse complement strand
TAAATCATATTCGAATCACAATTTAAATCATATTCGAATCACAATTTGAATCATTTAAGAATCACAATTTGAATCATTTAAGAATCACAATTTAAATCATATTCGAATCACAATTAAATCATGTTAGAATTACAATTTAAATCATGTTAGAATTACAATTTAAATATTAGAATAACAATTTAAATCATTTTAAATAAACTATTTAAAAATCAAAATATTATGCATTAAGAAAAACAATGCAATTTTGAAGTTTTTTTTTTATAAAAACAAACAAAAAATGTATTGAAATTGTATTTGTTTTTATAAAAACTTCAAAACAGACAAAAATTTTGATTTTTTCTACATTTTTTTGCATTTTTTCTTTCGGAAAAACGAAATTTTTTTTTGTATTAAACGGGTTTTGTTTCGTATTAACAGAAATGTTTCCCCTTTAACTTTCAAAACGGTAAGATTTGATTTTAAAAAATCACTTTATGTAACTGGCAACAAGTAAACCATCAAAATGATTTGAATGGCACATAATAAAAGTCATTGACAGTACTGCAAATGCATTTATTTGCAGTATGATTGCCAATTCAAAAATAACCAAGTTTTTATCTAATTCAGTCATTAAATTCCATTTAAAAAAAATTTCCAATATCTTACCAATACAAACTTGACATTTATCAATTGTTTTTTTTTTATTTGCCTCCACTCAACCAAGGGAATTGCAGCAAAGTAATTGAGATTTTGATATCAAAGATTATGGCGTGCGTCGTTTGCTCTTTTCAAGTATATTGTTGACACTGATTAGTACATTTTACTGTAATCTTCATCACTTATAACCAAGTAGTTGTGTAGTTTTGAACTGAATGACGTTCATTGTTAACAATTAACGTCATTTAGTTTACTAGTTTAGTAAATTTCCACCTCTTCTACACTAATAATCTTGTTTGGTAGTCAAAGGTTATAAAATTCCATCTTTACAGAATTTTATCTACTTGAGCTACTGTGTAAACAGCTTTTTGGCATATTAAAAAATAGTTTTTGTTCAAAATAACACAAGTACTGTATGTTTGTTTAATTGGTTAGCATTGAATTTGACAGTTTACGTAGACAGACGTCAATATATTCATGTAAGTTGGAAAGACGCCATATGAACATGGTACGATTTTAAAACAGTGCAACAAAAAAAACCACACAAAAACTCCACCCGCCCTCTTTTTTTACAGTTAATTTCCTTGTAAAATAAAAAGATCTGCGCAATTTGACCTTGTTCCAGTTCTCTTCGGGCTAACATTAGCTTCAACGACATTGCATAAAATTGACACAGTAAAGAGAGACTGAGGAAAAACACAGTACTCATTTGAAAATAACTTAACATTCTGGCTTTCAACCCGAATCTCATTTTTAAATATACAGTGGATTATCGTTAACACGAACACTCGGTAACACGAAGCAACATTGCAGTCCCAAACTACAGTATAGGCTTTCCCATACATTAACACCAAGTAAAACCCCGTTAACACGAACTGATTTTGCTTTTCAGAATGAAAAATTGCTTATATCGTCGGTGAAAATGTAGAGAAAATTAATACCAAGAAAGAAACGAGACAAAACTCCATTGTAACGGATGAGAATTAGTCTCATTTCTTTATGTTAAGAAAGAAACGAGACAAAACTCCATTGAAACTGGTGGTATTCAGTCTCGTTTCTTTTTTGTAATGTAGAAAAAATCAAAATTTTGATAATTTTTAATGTTTTTATAAAAAGAAACGCAAAATCAATACAGTTTTTGTTGATTTTTATCAAAAATATTTAAAATTGCATTGTTTTTTCTGGGATGCATATAAATGCACAAAATGCATAATATTCTGAAATGTAAATTTTGTATCAATTATGATGTAAAAAGTGAGTCTAAATATGATTTACTCTAAAAAAATGTCAGTTTGACCAATATATATTAGATTTTACATGTATTCGTTAACACAAAACCCCGTTAACACGAAGAAAATTCTCGGTCCCGTCGACTTCGTGTTAACGAGAATCTACTGTACTTTTAAGAAAGGTACTATACTGTATTTCAAATGTAGATGGAAGTAAACTTAAAAAGCTCATCGTTTGATAACCACCACGTGTGACTATCAAAAACACACACAACTTATGTTATCAAGTTACCACAAATCTCCACAATTTACACTTGTATAATGTTATGGCCTCCACAGTAAACATATCAGTTGGAAATTTATCAGTTGACTTAGTTTGTGTTGCTGCCTGATCATCAGAATTTAGTCCAACAACGCCCCCTGCCACCACCATCTTATCCTTTATCCTCCACCCTTTTTTAATCCATATTCACCGGATTAATTTAATGACAAAGCTCACTTGTAAATTTAATAACCTAGTTCATTATGGTATTGTATTACGATGGCACATGGCAATGAATTGAGTTTTTCATTTGTATTGTGTGATTGAGTTACTAAACCTTGTAGATAAAATTAAAAAAAGTAACTCTTAAGGTCGAAAATTGTAATTGAGATTAAAACGAATGCAAATAAGATGACAAACTCGTTATGGTGGCCATTTATTAGGATTTTAGCAATAAAAATTGAAAAAGTAGACCATGCAAAAAAGTCATGTGATTTTAGCAGGCAAAAAATTAACTTAATATGCAAAATAGTTACTACAAAATGTTTTAGGTTGCTAAAAATGATTTAAAAAGTTTAGTTTGCAAAATTAATTGAAGGATTCATGCAAAATAAAAAATTTTAGCATGCAAAATAAAAAATTTTAGCATGCAAAATAAAAAATTTTAGCATGCAAAAGATGTTTTTTCAATGCCAAACCGTTTTTCTCATTCAAAAAACTTTCAAAAAGTAAATTTACTGTAAATCTATAACTTGCACAGTTGGTAGTTAAAATTTTCTGCTTTTCCTTACTCTAAATTCTCCTAAAATCATTATTTTTATAACTGCAATCGTCTATCAGTTATTTGCTTTTCTTGTTCAATTCCTCATTGCTTTTTGCTAAAAAAAAATTCCTCTTTCACGTGATGATAGCATTTTGCCACTTGTAAGTTTAAGATAAGAGTTTATGATGGACATTGTGCACATGGCTAGAGTCAAGAACTATTAAATTCACCTTTAAAAATTGTATTTCCTTGGAAGATATACTGAAGATATAAGCAACTAGTGTGATGTGCAACGTTACAGTTCAGTTGGCCAGTAAGAAAGTTCAAGGTGACTTTTCTATACACACACTGATGTTGAACAGCTGCCAACAAAATATTTCAACTCCCCCTCAATTATTATACTGTTTGTTGAATACCTTGTAATTTTTTCTAAGTGCATTTTACATAATATGTAAGTCAAACGTCTTAAAAGATGAGAAACAGCGTAAAAAATAGTTCTGTTTTTTAAAATATTAATGCATTTTGAATACCAAAAAAATAAAAGAGAAATACAACATTGCAAAAATCTAAAATTGGTGACATTGATAAATTAAATAAGTTGTTAAGCTACTTTAATTTAATTACAACTGAAGATTAAGTGCTTAAAATATTATTTCAGTATGTGAAATGAGGGTCCATTTCTTGGGACACTTTTCACCAACTTAAAACTTATTTTGAACTGTTCTTGGTTATGATGCAATGTGATTACATTACATAACCCAAAGTTGAAAGGGGTTTTTAGATGTGTGGGAAGTTGTAAATGTGGGTGTGACACGTGCTATACACTATCCCATTCCCATAGTACATTTCCCATGTTCAAAAAGAGATCCAAAATGTCTGAAACCTCATGAATGAATCAAACTCCAACTTTTGAGTGCAAAGGGGATGGGTGGGTGCGCCAATTCCTCAATGGAGTCAATGGTGGGTTTAAAGCTCTCCAACTTCAATGGAATTTGTTATGGGTACACCAGGTTTCCCACCCCTCCTTCCTCCTCCTGTTCCCCATATTCCTTCCTGCAGTCAAAAATTTTTACAGGATCACCTGTATGTAAATGAGTAAGGGTGACCGAATTGCTTGGTGGCAGCTGTTTCACTTTGCACATTGCATTATATATTGTTAGTGGAACCAGTGGCGCCATTCAGTTTTAATTCAATGGATTTTGATCAAATAGAAACTAGGAGTGGTTTGCAAGGGAAGTTAGGACCACGAAGCTTGTCATATTTTATTAAATCAAATTTCTTTTATGGGAATAACTTACAGTATGTTAATGCGATATCAGATTACATTTACATGTTAAACCCATAATTAATTACCCGAAAATGAATGTTATTATGTAACCAACTAATTGTGTAATTGTTTTAATAGAGTGTAAATTAATTTAAGCATTCAAGCATCAAAATGAACTTGTAAAGATAAGGAATCCAAGTGTAAAGAACATCTTAAACCCTTTACTTACTGTATTATTTCAAGATAAAATTGTTACTCTGAAATATTTTACCTAGTTATGCATTCATCTGCAAAATATGAACTAGTAAAAGTTAGTTAAATTGAACCAAATCATAAATTCAAAACAAAAGAAACGGTTACAGGTTACACTGGTTCTGGTAATTGGATAATGGCAAGGCCAGGTCTTGTGATAAATGTGCAAGGCCCCAACAGTTTAGTGTCATTGCTTGCTAGTACACAGACTTAGCACTAAGTGCCCTTTAAGTTTTAGTTTGTTTAAGGATTACTTTCCAATATACTGGAACATCTAATTTTAACACTTACATGCATTGGGATCCATTTTCATCTTTCATTTCTGGCTTTGAATAATGGTTGAGTTGGTTCTTCAGTGTTTAATCAGCTTAATTCAAGACAGGGATGCGGAACTAAATACAAAAGAAAAAAATCATAAGGTGGTTTTTGTTCCTATTCATTATTATTTGAAAAGAAAGCTTAATAATAAATAATTGAGCAACTCCCTTGTCAACAATTTTCATCTCTGAATGGCATTGAACTTAAATGACCTGGATTTCTTACAGTGCATTTTCTTCTCTCTCATCTAACTTATTTATAATTATTTTTTTTGTTTTATTAATTCTTGTTGTATTGGTGTTTAGGTGAGAGACCCTTTCCATGTACCTGGCCTACCTGTGAAAAACGTTTTGCAAGGTCAGATGAACTTGCTCGACATACTCGCACCCACACCGGTGAAAAGAAGTTCTCTTGTCCTTTATGTCCGAAGCGGTTTATGAGAAGTGATCATCTGAACAAACATGCTCGACGTCATCCAGAGTTTTTACCCAACATGATACAAAAAAGGCCAAATAAAGCTGGATCTCTGCACTCCAACGACTGCACCAATTCGGAAGTTTCATCCGAATCAATCCCATCGCCATAAACATATAAATAACCCCCAACAAATACAATGACCCCCCCTTTTCATTGAAAATATGATTATTTTTAATAAACACTATTGTACGTCAATTAATCAACAACTGACAATCAAATTCAAGTCTTTTTTGGTCGTTAAAATTCAGTAAAATCCAATTAAGCAGTGTTTAATTATTTAATCTTCAGTTATGATAATTAATTGATCATATTAATAGTTTAGTTTGTCGTTTGTAATTTGTTTTGACTTTTTTGTTTTTTCAGCTCTCTCTGTTTTGATTTATTCGTTAATTTTAATTATCTTGTATCTTGATTATGTCTTTTATGTATTTTTAAATTTAAATAGTAAAAAAACTCATTTGTCATTGAATCTAGTGTCGTTTTTTTCTAATTTCTCGTTAAATTTAATAGTTAAGCTAGCATATCATACGTAAGTATTGATATTTAAAGACACAGACTAAATTATTTGTGAATATTTTTAGAAAAAAGAAGTTTGGAAAAAAGTGTTTACATTGATGTCCTTTTTGAAGAACTAAAACGCTGACCAGGATTAAGTACTGTAATTATTTTTGTGTTAATTTATTATATTGTTAACTTTCTTTAATTTAAGTTACATTTCTTTTCCAGATTTCAGTTATATCCTTATGGTCCTGGCGTTACAAATGAACAAAGAAGAACCATCTACTGATTATTTGGATCCACAAACCAAGACTAAATTTTGCTTGTACAGTTTATGCTCAAAATCTACTGATTTAAGAATCTATATTAGACTCTTGGTTACCAAAAGTAGTGCCGAGGATACTGAAAGTGATTTAAAAATGTCAGATTTAGTTTTTTATAACAAAATTTAGTATTTCGTGATGACTGAGGTACCTCATTTGAGTTTTAAGAGAATGAATTGAACTCCTGGTGATTCCGTTCGGTGCTTAAAGTACTTAATTTGAGTTTCAAAAAATCTAAAATTAGTTCCAGACTCTCGAAGTGAGTTTTAAAATGGAAAATTTAACGTTTCATGTACTAAGTTTGGTTCCTCCTGGCATAATTTGATAGCTAGAGTGTCTCATTTATAACTATAATGCTCTGAATTTGAATTATAGTGATGATTTTCATTTGGATTTCAAATTAACCATTTCACACAGATCACCAGTTCATTGTGGCTCGATCTGTTCATGTTTCCTAAATTTGCATTAGTGTTTTGAATAGTAAATTTCACTTTATGAAATCAAAATTAAGCACCAAATAGAATGAGGCACCACCATTCTTAAATTTCATCACTACAAACGACATTTAATTGATGAAATGTATAAATCTGACATTTTTAAACCTTCCTTTTACTTGCAGAACTCCAAGAGTCAAATATAAATCTCTAAACGAGCCACCCAAGTCATCAAATCGATTCACTATTTCAGTTTTTGGAAATTATGGTTACTAGAGTTCATAATCTAGTGCTAAAATTTACATCAAGTGTGCTCAAATGTGTTTTGAGAACGTGAACTTGGCATTTGGTGACTTCATAAATTCAAAGCTTCATAAACTAACTTAGTATACGAGACAAGTCATTAAGTTTTAAGAATATAAACGTTGTGCTAAGAGCAACTTTGGTCTTTAAAGTGTCTCATTTGTGTTATAAAAAGACTAAAATTGCCTTCACAAACACTGTCAATTAATCATGCTCTTTTAGTCATATTGGTTTTTTATTAGGAACTGCATAATTATAGCATTTGGCCATCAATTAACCTGTCGATGCATCTAAGAAATTTTCAAGGCTTGTTTATCATTTGCATTTTTCTAAGGTTTTTGCCTTAGGATTGAGTCGACCTTAGGATTAGTTTATACTCTGGATATAAAAGAAAATTAAAAACTTACTTCTGATATCAACAAAATTAAGATGAAAAGTTCTGAGGGTTCCAAATGGCCAATCACATACTGCAAAACAGAAAACAAAATGGCTTATTTAGAGATTTTATAATGTTATAAGTACAACTAAACCACATTAACATGAACTTAAGTTAATTCAAAGTCAACTTAACAGCAAAAGAAATAAATATTCACTTAAAGTACTTTATTGATACACATACTGTAGCCAATTACAACTTTTCTTTGGCTAGAGAAATATTTTTCTGTTGTAGTACATTTTCTAATTTAGTAATTGGTTGAATACAATTTAGATATCCAGACAATAAACAGCAGCATATTTGCTGACGTGGACAATCCCTATCATGAGTGCAGATTTGGTAATCAGTTCTCCGTATATAAGCATTAGGACATTGACGATAAACACAAACACCAACTGTCAATAACAATAAAGTATTACATGAAATCAATCAAAAATCTTCAGAAAAAAAATTATAAAAATTATTTACCATCAATGAAAACAGTTATCATGAAAATGAAGAAAATAAACTGGCGGTTTGACAACATGTTTTACCTCCAAATCAAATTTGGTAATAAATAAATTTCGATTACAACGAAAAGTTAATTAGATATTGAAACCCTATTGAGGTTTCAAATTCAAACCATGATACTATTCGTATTACCAAAAACAATTAAAATACTGTAGTCATAGTAAACATATAGTACCTTGATCACAACCAATTACTGTAATTCACTTCAATTCTTAACCAGAATCACATTTCCAACTTTAAGTTTTTTCTTTTCTTTGCATTAAAACAATGCATCTGTTGATTTTTTCTACTGTAAACAGATAACTGAAGTAAACTTTGAACAGGAAATTATTTTTTACAATGCAAAAAAAGTATTGAGACTACACCAACAAACTTAATGATCTTGTTATGTGTCCTGCAGTTTCTTGCCATAAAGAAAAGACTTTAAAAAACAAACATGACAACATTTCATCAGTTCAAATGTAGTTTTCATACAGTATTTTGCAGTAATTTAGCAACTAAAAAAATTCTCATTTCAATTTTTTGCAAAATTTTAAGCATTTAAAAAAGTTAGGTTTACTAGTTTTATGGGTACAAAAACTTGTCTAAAAACTATATTATAATTTAAGAAACTGAAACATTGTACACGGAATATTGATCTTAGCTAATTAGCAAGTTAACTGACAATTAGCATTGCTTTGCTTGCCTTTAGTGTGCTCTTTTGTCCTAATTTCAATCTGCAAAGTAAGATCATAAAATAGTCCTACAATAAAAACAAAATGGGTTTTCTATATTTGCTCTGTTGTTTTTTTCTTCCAGTATGATTGATCACCAAATAATCCGAAAGAATTGTTTTAATTTTAGATAAATTAATTTGTATAAAATGATTTTCACAGAAAAAATGTGATAAGAGTTCAAAGTCAATTTCTTAAATGAACATTGATAATAAAAATTTTTTTCCATCGTGTAAAACTATTTCCTAAAATGACCTTTAATTCGGAAACGTATCTGACAGTTTATAAAATCTAAACAATCAAAACAGTTTTAAAAGTTCGTCCACATTGTAACTTGTTTCTGTGTCTCGTGAATTGCAATTTCAATCAGAATCAGTGTAAACCAGTGTTTTAAAAATGTGGGAACATCACCAATTGACTCATGAAACAGCCCCCAAAACTTGCTGCTACTTCGATGCGGTCTCAACTTCAAAAAGCATTTATTTATTTGGTATTGATAACAACCATAAATTTATATTTACGATGATGAACCCTGAAACTTTTTCATGCTCTGAGATTCGATTAATCGACAGTGAGATGTTGAACAATAGAAATTACGCATATCCATCTGTGAATAGTTACGGAAATGATGACAATATCTACTTGCTATTTTACAGCAGACCAAGCAAAAGGATGCCACCACGAATTATTCAATTCAAAACATCCACCAACAAATTATCAGAACTTAGAACTCATTTAACCATAAACTCTCCGGAAATCTGCTTCGGTTTTCAAAGTTGTATTTTTCTATCATCAAAGTTGTACGTGTTCAATGATACAACACACGTATGTCCAGTCAGTTACTTGGACTTAAAGACACTAAAATGGCACCGAGTAGACGTGCAACCTTGCAACCTGGCTCAAGATTGTCGTTGGAGAACCGCTGAAACTTTTGGTCTTTTTATAATGTGTCTTGGTGAACAATCGCTACCCAATAAAGTCATTTTAGCATTGTTCTTTTATTATCCAAGTGATAAATCTTGGATACCAATTTCTTGTGTACTTGACGTGGATTTGTCTTTTTTTAACTATGGTGGACGAGGCGTCTTCGTAGACACCGAATTTTTGATTTTTAAAGTTAGAAAAGTGGACAATAAACTAAAATATCAGCAAGTTGACTGTTTTGAATTGCGGGAAAAGATTTGGAGAAATATTTGCAAAACAATTCCAGTTGTGAACAGTGTTGATGCGGTTTGTGTGATGAATGATAAAGTTTTTATATTTGAAAATGATAGTTTGGAGATCATCAGAAGACCTAATGAAGATTTACCAAATGTGTCTCGACGTCTGCAGGTTTATACCATGAATATGCAGAAAATAATAAAATAAATTTTTAAAAACAAATTTAAACTTTTATATATTATTGTAAATTGTGTAACTATAATTTTTTGTCATTAAAATTGTTAAATCGTCAAATGTTTATCAGAATCGAATCATTAAAATCTTATTTCTTACATTTTACTTCTAAAATCTTTTCTAATTTTTATCTAATATAATTTAGTGATCAATTTGCCCATAAATATTTAAATTAAATTACCAAAAAGACCAAGAAAGTGCAATTAGCAATTGATAACATTTGAAGAATTTGTCCTCTGATTTTTTACAATAAATATCTTAAAATAGAAATCCTAAAAGGGACCTTATACAGTACCACAAAAGGACCAATAAATAATTTGTCATTTGACCCAGTTACCTTCAAAAGGCAAATTCTCAAAATCAAGATAAAAAAACTAAATTTGCTATAGATTTAATACAATAATGTGTGAAAAATGCCAACAATTTTAAACTACAAATACTGTACTTTAAACAGCTTTTTGTTCCCAAAAATAGCATTTCTCCCTTATTTAAATTTTTAACTTCACGAAAGACAAACGCAATCGGCACTGCATTTAGGACACCTTCTGTATCTACTGTACTATAAGTAAAAAACTTTCGAGACAAGGGGAACTTATTACTCATTTGAATTGATAATATTATTGATATAATTATCAGCTATATATTTTTGGGCATTTTCCTAATCAGCAATTCACTAAATGCCCTTGGAAGTCAGTACAGTGTCTCTAGTTTTTCCCCTAATTAGACCCCAATTCAAATTTTTCTTCACAAAAGGCTTTAAATACAAAAATCTAATCTCCACCGCACTTAGGACATCCAGTACTGTATATAGTGTCGATTTCCGTATCTATTTTGAAATTTTAGTGTCATTTTAGTGTGTGTGCCCTTACAAGAAACATCAAAATGTTGTGGACCCAGCACCAAGCAACTCATCTGAGTGATAACTTTATATGGTGTAGTAATGGCGTTTCAATAAACGAAAAAATATACTTGTCAGGATGGGACTATAAAAGTGGCTTCAGGATGGCAAAATTCGACTCAAACACATTGAAATGTGACGTACTTCCTGCCTTTAAAGACTTAAATCTTTCAATGTTTGAGTACTTCGACCCAAAATTAGTTATCCATGGTGAAAGCATTCTGTTACTTTTTATCAACATGAGTGTTAATTTGGGTGCATTGTATCAATTTGATACAGTTAGAAATGAACTCAAATTTCTGTTAATATTAGACGACTACTTTGATCTCCATGGTTGTGCTCCTGAATCTTTTCACATTTGCACTAACAATGGCAATGGTCATCTGTATTTATTCCAACATCATGATTGGGTGAGACTGAGTGTGTTATCAGTTTCAGTTTTAAATCTAAAAAAGCTAGAGTGGACGACAATCCGCCATACAAACGAAACAAGTCCTCCAATTTCAAAATTTACAATTTTACCTCGAGGAAGTGACTTTTACTGCTGTTGTGACTCGGAACTTAATGGCGTGTTTGTGTTTAACACACTCAACTATCGATGGACTAGAATTGAATGTAAAGTCAAATTTAGCAGAAACTCTAACAACTTTTTTACTGGATATTTTAACAATGAGAAATTGTTTATCCATTTTTTTACTGAAGAAAATGAAAACAGTGGAGTGATTGAAGAGAATGTGATTGCAGTTTATGACTTGGAAACTCAGAAATGGGGATCACAAAAACCGCTGCATCCACTGAAATTTAATTCTATGGTCAATAATGTAAGATGCACTTTTAATAATCAGCTATTCATATTTGAAAATGATGGTTACTTAAACCCCTATCGATATTATCGTTACTGCACCACACCAGCCTTCAAACCAAAAGTTTCACCAAACCCACGGATTCTCATCTTGCATATGAATCCATCGCTCCAGAAACTAGCAGAAGAAGCAATTGTCAGACACAAATTGGATATTAGACGTTTGCCAATGCAAATACAATCGAGATTTGATAATTATCTTTTTTACCTTCAACCAGTTAAAGAAGCGTTGAGAAGACTGTCTTTATCAATCAGAAATCGATTGTACGCTAGCAAAACAATGCGATTGTTATTCAGGCAAAGTTGAATTTACAAACTTGAATTCAATAAAAAAAATTTGAAACTTTCAATAAACCATCGTTACAATATTAAAATTTTCAAAGCGTTTTTTCAATATAATTTTCTTAGCTATAATGCTCTGAATTTGAATTATAGTGATGATTTTCGTTTGGATTTCAAATTAACCATTTCACACAGATCTTCAGTTCATAATGACTCAATTTGTTCATAATTCCTAAATTTGCATTAGTGTTTTTAAATCTATGTTTGGTGTTATCTCAATTTTAAACCTTCTTTTTACTTGCAGAACTCCAATAGTCAAATATAAATTCTCTAAACACAGACGAGGCACCTCATTCATCAAATCGATTCACTATTAATTTTAATTTTTAGAAAATATGATTACTAGAGCGGATAATCTAGTACTAAAATTCAGATCAAGTGTGCTCAAATGTGTTTTGAGAATGTAAACTTGACATTTGGTGACTTCATAAATTCAAAGCTTCATAAACTAATTTGTTAAACGAGACAAGTCATTAAGTTTTAAGATTATAAATGTTGTTCTTAGAGCAATTTTGGTCTCTGAAGTGACTAATTTGTGTTATAGAAAGCGCGATTTTTTCTACTGTAAACAAAAATCAAAAGTAAACTTTGGACAGGAAATTATTTTTTACAATGCAAATAAAGTATTGAGACTTCACCAACAAAGTTAATGATCTTATTAGTCCAAATGACTATGTATCCTGTAGTTTCTTCTCTTAAAGACTCCAATAAACAAACATCAGTTCAAATATAGTTTTCTCAATTCTTTCTTGACACAAAGAAAAATAGATTTTAATAAAAACTAAATAAAAAAATATTAATGCAGCCATTTAGCGTTCAAACAATTCCCATTTAAGCATTTAAATAAGTTAGGTTTACTGGTATTTTTGGTACAAAAACTTGTCTAAAAACAGTATACTGTTATTTAAGAAACTGAAATACCGTACAAGGAATATTGGCCTTAGCTAATTAGCAATTAAGCTGACAATTAACACTGTTTTGCTTGCCTTTAGTGTGCCCTTTCTTCCTAATCTCAATCTGCAAAGTAAAATCATAAAATTGCCCTACAATGAAAACACAATAAGTCTTCTATACAGTATTTCCTTCCATCAAAATCACCTAAAATTAACCTCACAAAAATCGGCACTGCATTTAGGGCACCTTCTATATCTACAACGTGTACAAGTCGGTAAAATGTCGAAACAAGGGAGATTTTAGAGTCATTAATTAGTAATCATTTAAATTAATATAATTATCGATATATTATTAGTATAAAAATCCGCTATATATTTTTGGGCATTTCCCAATCAGCAACTCACTAAATGCCCTTAGGAATGTGTACCGTCCATCTAATTTCTCCCCTAATTTGACGCTTATTCAGATTTTTCTTCACAAAAGACTTTTTAAAGACAAAAATCCACTCTACACTGCATTTAAGACATCTATTGTATCTATTTCCGTATCAACTGTGCTATAGATTGGAAAAATTTTAAATCTTTAGTGTCATTTTAGTGTGTATGCCCTTACAAGAAACATCACAGTGTTAAAAATGTTGTGAAAATGTGTTTTACATTATATTTTTTTAGCACTCAATAGGTGGCGTGCAGTCCCTCGTGTACCTCCCTTAATTTTGACCCCCTTTTCACATTTTTACTCACGAAAGACCCCCTTTTCACATTTTTACTCACAAAAGACCCCCTTTTCACATTTTTACTCACAAAAGACCCCCTTTTCACATTTTTACTCACAATTTCAAAACACAATCTGCTCTTTCTCTACATATAAGTTTGGCCCAATTTTGGAAGTGCAAATACTATACAGTACGGGTACTGTTATTTGGGATGTGTAATTAATAGTAACATTACAGTGTTAAAATGTTTTGAAGACACAGCAACTCATCTGAGTAAGTTTTTTAAAGTGATTTGATTGATGCCAAGATGGGACTCTTAAAACTACAGACAACAGCAATCCACTGACATTTCTACAAACAAAGAACCAGGAAAAATCAACATTTGAATTGATAATCAAAGTATTTAGTCCAGCTATATCATTGACATTGCAAAAACAATTTACTGGTAAACAACATTATGATATAAATAATTTTTAAAAAACTATTTTTAAGTACAGTATTTTACTGTATATTTTGTGCAATTTTGGACCAGTTGTTCACCAAATTGCATGTAAGCATGTGTACAATCTACCTACAGTACCTTCTCCTCTAATTTTGACCCCTTTTCTTCACAAAAGAAGTCAAAAACACCATCTGCACTGCATTTAGGACATCTACTCTAAGTTTGGAGAGTTTAAAAAAAGTGTAACTTTAGTGTGACTTCAGTGTTAAAAATGTTGTGGACTCAGCACCCTGCAATTCATCTGAGTAAAAACTTCATATGGGCTGCTAATGGGATTTCAATTAACGGAAAAGTATATCTGTCAGGCTGGGACGCTAAACACGACTTCTGTATTGCAAAAATCGACATTAATACAGTGAAATGTGACACAGTATATTCCTTTAATGACCCAGACATTCCAATGTTGCAGTTTTTTGATCCTAAATTGGTTATCAGTGGTGAAAAATTTTTTATCCTTTTTATCCACATGAATGATAATTTGGGTCGACTATATCAATTTGACATCATTAGTAATGAATTCACATTTCTATTACTACTACCTAATCAAATAGAAATTAACCGATGTCATCATGACAATGTGAGCATTGGTTCCAGCAATGGTCATCTGTACTTCTTCCTTTATCATGATAGATTGCTCCATAATGTATTCTCAGTGTCGGTTTTAAATCTGAACAATTTAGAGTGGACAGCAATCCGCAACAGGAATGAAACAACTCCTTCAATAACTAATTTTTTACTTTTACCTCGAGGAACTGAAATGTACTGCTGCTGCTACTTGAACTGTGACGACATCTTTGTGTTTAATACACTCGACTACCAATGGACTAAGATTGAATGCAAAGTCAAATTTAAAAAACGTTTACCTTTTTACTTTATTGGACATATTAACAATGACAGACTGCTTATCCATTTTTTAGAGGAAGAAATGGAAAAAAGAGTGATTAAAGAGAGTTTGATAGCAGTGTATGACTTGAAAACACAGAAATGGGGATCACAGAAACCGTTGTATCCACTGCAATTTAATTCCTGTATTTTAGGTGGAGGATGCATTTCAAATGATCATATATTAATGTTTGAAAATAATAATAACACAAAAGCCATCCGTTTTCCTTCTGACAATCAGCCAGCTGGCAAACCAAAATTATTTCCAAAACCACGGATTCTCATCTTGCATATGAATCCATCGCTCCAGAAATTAGCAGAAGAAGCAATTGCCAGAAACAAACTTGATATTACCAGTTTGCCACTGCAAATACAATCGAGATTTGATAATTATATTTTTTACGTTAAACCAGTTAAAGAAGCGTTGAGAAAAATGTCTTTATCATTAAGAAATCGATTGTATCTCAGCAAACCAATGCAATTGTTATTTAGACAAAGTTAAATTTACAATCTTTCAATAAAAAAATTGGAAACTTTAAATAAATCATCTTTAAAATATTTAAATTTTTAAAGTGTTTTTTTTTTCAATATAATTTTCTTAGCACCCAATAGATGGCGTGAAGTCCCACACAAGTAAATACCCGGTAAGTGCTCAGTTTGAATAAATACTTTACTATAAATTATAAAAACTAAAACTTATTTAAATTTTATTGACAATTTTGACGTCAATAAATGCCACTAAAGTAGTTTTAACTCATTTTGAAGTTAAATTTTGGTCAAAGTTGTAAGGATATTAAATGACTGGTCAACTTTGACGTCATTTTGACGCAAAAGTAAATTACTTAATACTTTAATAATAAAAACAATTCAAAGTATACTAATCTCACTACAAATTATTATATACACAATTAGCATAACTAAATTTATTTACGAATTATTGTTGAATCAAATTTGACAAAAATTTAATGATTGGCCAACTTTGACGTCATTTTAGTTCAAAATTAAAAGTTCTGAATAACATAAAATTTGGCTAACTAAAACTATTCTTCATCCACGATAATTATCTACAAAGTATATTTCTCTGTCTAAATTAGTATTAAAATAATTAAATGCCAAAGTTGACAAAAATTGAATGATTGGCCAACTTTGAAGTTATTTTAGTTCAAAATTAAAAGTTCTGAATACCATAAAATTTGGCGAACTAAAACAATTCTTCATCCGCGATAATTATCTACAAAGTATATTACTCTATCTAAATTAGTATTAAAATAATTAGATGCCAAAGTTGACAAAAACTTGAATGATTGGCCAACTTTGACGTCAATTTGACTCAAAATTAAAAGTTTTGAACCACATGAAATTTGACTAGCAAAAACTATATTTCCTCCCCGATAATTATCTACAAAGTATATTACTATGTCTAAATTAGTTGTAAAATAATTAGATGCCAAAGTTGACAAAAACTAACTTTTCCATTTGTTTGTGCCGCCATTTGTTTATGTTCTCAGTTGGACAATTTGGGAAATCTATAGACAGTTTTTTTTCCTAAACATTTGCAACCGGTTTGCAGTGTTTCAATCGGCAGGGGAATTGTAAACTTCGTAGACGATTTAACTTTTATTTCGTTTAGTGTTGCATTGAAATGTAAACATAATTCACCAGTTGGTTTTTGTTTTTCTTTGTTAGTTAACAATCATGTAAAACACATAAAAAAACGTTGAAGAAAGTGATGACATGAAAAGTTATTGTGCTTTAAATTAAGTCATATTGTTTGCTGATGATAAATACAAGTTAACAAAGTCACTTTTTAAATGATGTCCATTAACTTATCTTCCTCCATCAGCCAACCAACCAACAAAAACATTTTAAATTCATCAACTAAAATTTCCTAAACAAAATTGTATTTTTTTTTCTTTCATTACTCTTTTACCACATACTGTGAGCGTGTTTTTTCACTATTATCATTTTCATTTGCAATGATGTTAAGTTCAAAGATGTGTTTGTTTATAGAGGACTTCCTGTCTAGTGCCGTGAACATGGTCAATGGCTTTTAAGTTATATTTTGGACATCATAATATGAACAATTAGCAAGTTACTATAGAAAATTGAATCAACAGTTTAAAATAGAAAAAAAAATCTTGTTTTTTTTTTTGTGTGACCAAAATGGTGTCGGTAACTAAATAATAAAGATAAAAATTGAATTGTAATGAGATTGAACATTGAAAAAAAGTTTTGTTGCTAAATACAGTGTGATCAAAAAATATATAGTAAATTTAGAAAATGAGTGACAAACTAGTGAAACACAGTGACCAAATTAGGACTGAATGATGTCATTTTCGAGTCTGAATTTTGTTATTGAGACTTAGCTAGATTTTGGCTCTGCTCGGCTTATGATCTTGAGCTGAGCGAGTTTGAATGTAGTTTTAAGTTCATGAGCTGAGTTTTCTTATTATTATTGCTAAGTCAAGTACAATTTTAAGTAAGCAAGTTGAGCCCTGTTATTATTGTTGAGATTTAGGTCATGAGTTTGAGCATTTGAGCTAGACATGAGTCTAAATCTGCTGAGATGAACCATCTGACACTATGTATGTTATGAGTCTGAGAAAGCCAAGCTAAAAGTTTTCAGCTCAGCTTCCCTCTGGGTTTAATGTTGTCATTATGTGACTTAGTGTTGTCATTATGTGACTTAATGTTGTCATCGTCTGACTGAATATTGTCATTTTGTGACTGAATATTGTCATTAAGTGATTAAATGTTGTCATTTTGTGACTGAATATTGTCATTATGTGACTGAATATTGTCATTTTGTGACTGAATATTGTCATTTTGTGACTGAATATTGTCATTTTGTGACTGAATGTTGCCATTTTGTGACTGAATGTTGTTGAATGAAAAAAAAACCAGTGTTTTTGACCAAATAAGTATATTTAACAACCAAATCATACTTAAACCAAGACATTTAATGACTAAAAAAGTCTTATTATAAGCTTAGACATGCACTGTGTAGGGAATAACCTTTTAAAAACTAAGCAACTAAGTGAAATGCCTAAAAAAGCACTAAAAACCTATTTTTAACTAAATCAGTTCTAATTTTAATCTTAAACTAAATCTAACCATTCAAATACTCGTATTAACTAATCTTAAAACGCAAACTCAACTGACCTTTATTTTATCAAATTAAAAAACCAAAATAACCAGATTGATTCATACAAAAACTTAGAAAAATTTGTTCATGTCTATTTGGCTTTCAACCATGCAATGTTTACATAATGATAGACACCGGAAATGTTAATCCCTTCTGTATTGTGAATCACTTTTTTAATCCATTCAAGATTCCATTAGTAAACAATCATCCTAAAACATGATTTTCAATCACAGATGTTCATTTCAATCATTTGACATTAATTGTTAATCCGGTGAATGATTTGTTATTATCTTCGCCAACTAAATTCCTAGTAAACACTTAATAAGATATTTCATAGCCAAAACAAAACAATGCTAAAAAGCACTTGAAAGCGTCATAATTTCACATCAATTAAAATTAAACGTTGCAAACTTTTGACATTGCTCGATTAATCACTGCCAAATCAAACATTTTTTTCTCTTCTTACAAAATAAAATATTGACTTTTTAATAATTTAAAAGTTTGTTTGCTTTTAGAAAAAACCAAATTAAAAAAAATGTAATGTGTTTGTGTGTATGTGTGTGGGCCTTTGAATGATGCTGATTACAAATGTCACTTTCACCATGTGACACAACAAAATCTCAGATTTTCAAATATTTTAAGTATTTTTTTTTTACTTTTTAACAGAAACTGTTTTTTTTAACTTATAAAAAAAGCAGTTGCTGCTCATCATCAGACTGAATGACGTTTACACGTTAAACATGCTGCTTTGACCTTTGTTGAAAAAAAACTGAAAAGTGTATGACAATTTTTTGCGTGGTTGGAATGCGAGTCAAAGGTTGTCAAACTTTTCAGAGAATGTAATTCAATATCCTGTCGTGTTATTTTTCAGCTATACATGTCTAAAAGGTAAATTATTTTACTACTTGAGATTTCTTTTTTCTTAAAACGTTTTTAATTTACGTTTTTCTTTCTCTTGCTTTTTTTTTTTTTTTTTTTCAAAGTTGAAATTAGTTCACCGCTAGTGGCGCCGTCGACATCATTAAAACATTATGTGCTATTTTCTAAGTTATTTAGACATGTAGACCTTAAAAGTCTTTAAAAAAAATCAAGAACCCCGTTAACCACAATGTACCAACTGTAGATTAAAGTAATTTGTAATAACACCCATGGAAAATTATTTTGAAAAAATTCCTCAAATGCTTTTTGTGTTTTAAAAAATTTAAATAAATGAGTTTTTTCTGTTCAATTTTAAGCGGAAAAGTTGTAAGAGATTTCTTTGTTAATTGTCTATTTTCTAGATTTTGACAATGCTGACTTTTACAGTATAGGTTCTATATTTAAATCTTAAGGTCTAAATTGGTCATTGCATTAAGAAACTTATAGTCTAGAGAAAAAATTAACCATTTAACAATAATGTAGTATTAAAAAACTAAGTTGGCTTTAAAAAAAAAGAAAATCGAGCTAAATTAACCCTTGCAAATAGCAAATTAGGTCCATAAAAACAGAAAATCGAGCTAAATTAACCATTGCAAACAGCAAATGAGGCAGATTTGGTCCATGAAAACAGAAAATCAACCTAAATTGACCATTGCAAACAGAAAATGGAGCAAATTTGGTCTATTAAAACAGAAAATCGACCTAAATTAGCCATTGCAAACACAACAAATGGAGCCAGCTTGGTCTTTGGAAACAGAAAATCGAGCTAAATTAGCCATTGCAAACAGAAAATGGAGCCAGTTTGGTCCCTAAGAACAAGAAATCAAGCTAAATCAACCATTTCAAACAGCAAATAAAGCAAATTTGGTCCATAAAACAGAAAATCGAGCTAAATTGACCTTGCAAACAGCAAAAAAAGCAAATCTGGTTTATGAAAACATAGAATCGAGCTAAATTAACCATTGTTGTTACAGAACCATTGTTACAGAAAATACAGTTAAATTAATAACTGAATTAGCCATTAAAAATATTACATTTAAGTTTTAACAACTACATTAGCCAATGTCAACAGCAACTTTACATTTTAAAGAACTAAATTAGCCATTTAAGGTACTAAATTTGAGTTGAAATGACTAAATTGGTCATTGCAGACACTTAGTTTGAATTTAGGAAAATTAAATTGACTATTAAAAGACAGAATTTTGGACTTTTAAACAATATTTTTGTAGCTGAAGACACGACTTTTGTTGTCGTGTGACTAAATTTGGTATTTTTGCTGTTTTAAAGTTTAAAAGTTGACGTTGTGTCGCTATTTCAGTGGTCTTCGTTTTCCTCTGATGCCCTCAGGAAGACATATTACACAGTAAGTAACCCAAAACCATTTCGCCAATTTGTATGAGACACCGCAAAAAACATTCCTCAAATACATTTCTACGTTTAAAAATTTTAAAATAATTTATTTTCTTTTTGAGAGTTTTGAGTTTTAGGAAGAAAAGGATGTTAATCGTTTCTTGGTTTTTCTCCTCTTTAAAAGCTTAAGCTAGAAATCTAATCTTAGGTTTAAACTAAAAATTTGGAAGTTTTTTTTATTGATTTCAAAAGATAAAAATGAATTTTTTTTTTTTCTGTATGGAGTTTTCTGCTTTTTTATTACCAAATTTTGTTGTAGTTGATAGAAATATGGCTGACAAGAAAATGTTTTGAAAATTAAAAAAAAGAGCTAATATCCAGTTTTACGTCTAACTGCCCATCAATGTCCTTGTAATTGCAATTTATGGCCCTTTTATGACTTTTCTGACACCTATTTGCATTTTCCATTAAGTAAAGATTATTTTTCATGAAAAATTCTTTACCTGAAAACGTCCCAAGCTGCAACTTGAAATTAAAAAAATAATAAATTCCAAACAACAACTAAGTAAGGGTGGAGCTGCAAAGCTAAACAAATTGGTAAGTTAAAATAAAAATAAAAATCCCCCAAAACAAAACCAGCACTTAACTTTAATTCACATGAAAACTAACCAGAATTAACGATGACTGAATAATTTGCTTATTTAGACTCATTAAATATAGTATTTTGTTCAATTTAGAGGTCAGACCAGGTAACTATCTCATTGGTCCGACTTTTGAAAAGATAGTGCTAAAGATAAGACCATTAATTGTGATTAAAAAAGTGTTGCCAAATGCCTTAGGGCTACAAAACTTCAAATTCATCCTTATTTATCTGTTTAAGATTCAGCAACAAGTTATATGGCATTTGCATGTAGCCATAATAATAAAACACAAATATTCAACCATTAATTTTTTAAATTATGTATTCACTTATGAACCTCAGGGAACTTTAACTTTGTGTAAAGAAAACAGTGTTATTTCACGATTGAAAATTAATTAAAGCATTTTGAAGTCGACACAGCTTCATAAGAAACAAATATTAACCCAATGACTATTAATTTCGTCTTAAAAAATTCTTAAAGACAATTTCTTCATCATGCATCTTAACTAAAAGCACCTGAGAATGCTTCCTTAAGTCTAAAACTACAGTATTAGGGAACTGTACATAACAAAAACAGTCCATTGTGTAAAAAAAACTAATTAAAGCATTGAAGGTACCTGTATTATTGGTACAAACCTGCACTGCTATAAAAAAATGTTACCGTGAAGATAAGATCACAAAATTTTAGCACCAGAATAAATTGCTAAATTCATGACTATTTTTTTTTTGATTATTCAGTTTGCAAAATGACATAATTTTTTTTTTTTTTGGTTGTATAATTTAACTAATTGTTAATAAAACCA
>JAAFCF010007112.1:6410980-6425729 GCA_013389785.1 Helicorthomorpha holstii | reverse complement strand
ATCCCACCCAGTCTTCTCCCCCGCCACCTTACACCACCAACGAAGATTTATCATTTCTTAACTACTTTGCTCAGTGCCGACTTTTTTTTCTTAACATTCCTTAAATCAGTAAGATGAAATTTAATTAGGTGAAGGGGAGAAATCGAACTACATAAAAAATTACTTTGCGTTATCTACAAGGGGGATAACTGAATTAAAATTACATAAGAAACTGTGCTTCTTCTTTAAAATTTCTTAAGAAAAGATAATTTATTATTGATAACTTTTTCATCAATGAAAGTTTCTTTAAAATTTTCACTGAAAGTTTCATTAAAAGTTTCATACAAGAAATTTCACTAAAAGTTTCATACAAGAAATTTCACTAAAAGTTTCATACAAGAAATTTCACTAAGTTTCATTAAAAATTTCACTAAAAGTTTCATTAAAAATTTCACTGAAAATTTCATTAAAAATTTCATTAAAAGTTTCATACAAGAAATTTCACTAAAAGTTTCATTAAAAATTTCACTGAAAGTTTCATTGAAAAATTCACTGAAAGTTTCATTAAAAAATTCACTGAAAGTTTCATTAAAAAATTCACTGAAAGTTTCATACAAGAAATTTCACTAAAAGTTTCATTAAAAATTTCACTAAAAGTTTCATTAAAAATTTCACTGAAAATTTCATTAAAAATTTCATTAAAAGTTTCATTAAAAATTTCACTAAAAGTTTCATTAAAAAATTCACTGAAAGTTTCACTAAAATTTCATACAAAAAATTCCACTGAAAATTTACATATAAAAAATTTTACTGAAAATATCATACAAAAAATTCCACTGAAAATTTACATATAAAAAATTTCACTGAAAGTTTCATACAAAAAAATTCAGTAAAACATTTATTACAAAATTTCAGTAAAACCTTCCTTTAAAATTTCAGTAAAACCTTCCTTTAAAATTTCACTAAAAGTTTCATTTAAAATTCAGGTGGTAATGAGAATGGGAATCATGCTTTTCGTCTTAATTGGTCATGGATTTACATGGAGAGTGACAGTTACACCGTCAATGAGACGGAACCATTCCTTAAGATTTTCTTAAGACGTCGAGGCTTTTTAGGGGAAACATCTTTTATTGGTTAGTAACTTTTAACAATTTAACACCATCACCAATTACTCACTTGACTAACTCTATTTTTGTTTGTTTACAACACGAAAGGTGTTGACATTTCAAATGTCACTGCACATTCAAATCAAGATTTCCGGTCTGTTTTCGTCAGACAAGTGCAGTTCAACCCAGGTCAATCTCGAGCTGCTTGGAAATTGCCTTTGGTCGATGACAGAGTTTGGGAAGGAGCAGAGCAGCTCATGGTGGCTCTGAAGGACCCAATCATGACTGCCTTAGACATGGACAGATCAACTTCCTTGATTACCATCATCGACAATGAAGATGGTAAATCACTTAATAACAAAAACAATTTCTCTTTTTTTGTTAATTGAGAAAACTGATTTTTTTCAGCGTCTGTTGTAATGTTAATGGATGAGCAAATAAAAGTCAATGAAAAAGATGGAGAAATTTCAGTTAACATTGAAAGAAGAGGAGACTTAAACAGTGACTTACGTGTCACTTGCGTAACTCAATCTGGTAATTTAATAATTTACTAATTTAAAATCAAAATAACTACTGTATTTTAGTTAACTTTAAATATAATTTTTGCTTGGTTTAACAGGAACAGCAATGGGCACTGATGGAGAAACCATTTCATCTTACTCTGATTTTGTGAGCTTAACTACAAAAAACATTATTCATTTTGAACCAAACCAAAACAGATCGACCTGTCATGTGATGATTATTGATGATTCACTGTCTGAAATTGATGAATATTTTTATGTTAAGTTATCAACTGTTTCAGGAGGTATAATTGGGAATAGAAATGTTACTAAAGTAATCATCCAACAGGACATTGAAGACGGTAAATTAATCATGGAGTTCATCTCAATTGCCATACTAATCCTATTTTCTAATTTAGTACCAACAATTTCCTTTCAACAAAATAGTTACACAATTGAGGAAAGTGCTGGAAATTTGGAAATTTCAATTCTGAGAACTGGTTCAGATCTTTCTCAAAAGTCTTCAGTACTTCTTCTATCCAGAGCCATCTCAGCTACTGGTAACTAAACTCACATTGAATTTCCTAACCTAAATTTGTCTTAACAAATCTTCTAAAAGCTTCAAGTGATTATTTTGGTATAACCCGAATGGTGGCGTTCAACAGTGGGTCATCAGCCGAAAAAGTCCACTTGACAATATTAGATGACTTTGGTCAACAAATGCTGGAAGGAATAGAGACGTTTAGACTAATTTTAAAAAGTCCAATCAATGCCACCATATCTGAGCCAACAGAAGCAATTGTCACAATCGATGACAGCATTGAAGATTGTTAGTTGTGGTGCTTTAAATTGCATTTTCATCAGCTTAAAATTTGTTTCAAAAATTGTTTGTTTTGCTGCAGATCCCACCGTTGAGTTTCAACATAATATCTACACAGTTGATGAAAATGATGGAGAAGTAACGTCTATAATAGAGAGGAAAGGAGATCTAAGAAACAACCAATCAGTCAGATGTTACACCAAACAATTCACAGCCAAAGTTGATGATGACTTCGTTGAAAGACCAAACACTGAGGAGTCTGTCATCTACTTTTTACCAGGAGAATCGCAAAAGCCTTGTGTTGTAAAGTTAGTTAACAATGGAATCTATGAGAAAGATGAAACTTTTGAATTGATACTGGCGCCATCAGCTTTTGGAAATGGTCCAGTTATTGGCAAAAGAAATTCAACAACAATTACAGTCACTGATTCAACAGACAGTAAGTTCTTCGTGAAACAAGTAACCAGCAATCAACTTACAATTAACTCAAATAATTTTAACAGAAACTACAATTGGGTTTGATAAATCACAGTATTATGTCCAACAGCCCACAAAAATTGACCAAAATTCAATTTTAGAAGTTGTAATTACCAGACAAGGTGACATTAGTAGAACCTCAACATTTGAAATGCATACCAAAGATGGATCAGCCACATCTGGAAAAGATTACAATGGATTTTCCAAAGGTAAATTTACCTGCAACTTTATTCAAACATGTTTTTTTTCTCTGCAATTTGTGAAAAACTTTAAATGTACAAGAACAGAAATCAAGATGAGCCCAAATGTGAGTCAAGTAATGGTGCCAGTTGAAATCTTGCATGATACTGAAAAAGAAAACAGAGAAACTTTCATAATTATTCTTAAATCAACCACTGATGTTAATACTGAGTTTACGGTAAGCAACTCAATGATATGTCTTGTTGTTTGTTGTTGGCAAATAGTTTTATAAACTGACTTCCATTTTGTCAGATTTCAAAAGCAATAATTTACATTGAAGGAGATGAAAACATTGCTGATGTTGTATTTCCCAGCAAACCAATCATCATTTCACTATTAGACTACGATTCCTCAACTTCCAAGCAACATTTAATCAAATCCACTGATGAAATAACTGCTGGATATCCAGTTATATGCATTACTGTAAATTACCTCCAATGATAATACTTTCCATTCAAAAATTTCATGTTTTTTTTGTCGTTGTCATTAGAGTTGCAACAGCAGACATCCTGAATTTTCCAAGACAAGATCATTGTGCAACCGACAAGGTGTAAATGACACTCTAACTCAGTTCAAATGGAAAGTGACAGACATCAACAATGCTCTTGTAGAATTAGCTTCTCCCACTTTCTTTGCAAGTGTTACCAGAACTGTTTTAGACGCTATATATTTAACTCCTGGAAACAGGATCCAATGTGTTACTCGAGCAGTAAGTAGTGAAGGATCTCCAGGTTTTGCAATTACAAGTTTACCAGTCAAAATATCTGAAACCAAAGGGCTATGTCCTCCGAGAATTGTAGGTGTTTTTGGTGCAGAACCTTTCACAACTAACTTAAGATACACAGGTACCAGTAACTACAATTACTTCTATAAGAAATGACTTCAGTTAACTTTGGATTATTGTAGGTTCAACAGACAAAGATCATCCAAATATGGTTAAATTAAGCATAACAATACCACATCAAGATGGATTGTTACCACTCATTTCCACATCACCGTTATATTCATTTCAATCAATTATTGGTCAACAGTCCAGTGTTCGCATGGCCACACATCCTTGCTCCAACTTGCTAGATTACATGGAACTGGAAGCAACAACATTTGGATTCATCACAAACAGCATTAAAGATGAAAATGTTAATGGAGACAGAGAACCATACCAGTTCAGTTCCGAATTAAGAACAGAGAAAACTTTAAGGTAAACCACATAACAAAATTTTAAAGTTCCAATAAATGGCACTGACCAAATACAGGTTTTATCGGAGTCTTGATTTGGAGGTTTGCACATGGAGATTTGAGTCTTATTACAACATGAGTGCATTGGTGAATATGTGCGGTGGAAAAATTGTAAACAACAAAAATGGCCATGTAAATATTGCATCAATTCTATCAATTTTGGTCTTCAGCTTTTTTAATAATGTACAGTACTTGGTCTCAGATTCATAATGAAACTCAATCTTCTGTGAGTGTTCATGTTCCTCTTCATGTATCTTACGCTTTCTTCTCTGGAATGGTTCCTGGTGGATGGCAACACACTGACCATGTATCCCAGCTCCATTTGAAGTTTGTTTATGATACCAGTGTTGTTTGGAGAGACGGAATCACAGCTATTAGTGATCTTTCAAAGCTTGAAGGTATGAAATTCAAAGCTTGGCGTTATTTCAAACATAATTTAAGTTAATAAACTGCAATTCACTAGCAACTCTTTACCCAACAAGTATGCGAATTGAAGAAAAAGGTCGTTTGCAAGTCGATTTTGTAACTGAAGCCAAGTTCCATGGACACTTCATCCTAAGTCATGAAGGTAGTTTTCAAAAGCATCACCTTTCTTCTTTCTTTAGCTGTAAATTAAAGAAATGGCTTTCCAGACAGTTCAGAAACGTCAACAGTCACTTCAATCAACCATCCTGATCTAACATTCACATTAATACAAACTGAAAATGATGACAAAGAAAACAACAGACAACATTGGATGTTTTACTCTGATTACTCGGTAAATAACAGATTTCAAGAAGATCCAATCCTGAAACACACAAAAATCTTTTAAAAACTGCAAATCTAAAAGATCTGTTGAATTTTAAACTGTTTTGCTTAGGTGAAGGACTACTCAGGAATGTACCAAATAAAACTTATCCCCTGCATTTACTCAACAACATTACAAGTCTGTGTCCCGAGAGAAGCCATTAACTTTGATCTAAAAGTAAGATTCCAGCAAGTTAGTGATCCAGTGGCTTCTGAATATACTTTATCCACTAAATTTGCTCTTGGACGACAAACTGCCAACTTTGATGATGATAATGAGTTATCCTTTCATCCAGGTACAAAAAACAATCTAAAAAATACTAAAAATCTCGTTTAATAATTCTTGCTCTCACCAAAATAGATGATACAATATATGGACGTCTGGCTGTGGATCCAATCCAGAATTTAGATTCATCTTTCAGACTGGAAATAGAGAAATGCCTGGTCTGCTGTGGAGTGATGGGATACATCCCTAAATATGAGCCTTCAGAGGGAGAATTTGGCTGCTTAACAAAATCACCAAACATCAGACACATCTTAAAAATCATTGTAAATTTTCATAGTTAATATGTTTTTATAGTCGTCCTAATTTTTGTTGCTTTTAAGGATACTAATTCTCCTGAAACAGTGGACAGTAAATTTCAAAATGTGCCACTAAATGCTAGTTTAGCTTTGGATGAAAAGTCAGACAAAGTTCAATCAAATGGTTTCCAATTCAGTGCAGCACCACTATTTCTGGTAATTTTATTGTTGTTTTTCATTGTTTAAAAGATAAACTCGAATTTTTTTTGTTTATTTTCAGGCATCTAATGGCAATCAGTGGTTTGTCCATTGTGTGTTTTTACTAAAATCATCGAAAAGGCATCGTCGAAAAGCGGAAGAGAGGCAAAATGTGGTTCTGTCAGTGAGTGAAAATGAAGGTGCTCCTTGGGGCATTGGTGAAAATGGCAAAGGCACCAATATGCATGCCCTTAACTTAAATTATCAATGGAATGAACCGTTGACATGGAGCAAAGACAGTGTTTGGCTAAGTGGGATGTCTATTTCACTTGCAATTGCAACTTTAATTCTAGTCATTGTAGTTATAATTGTTGTTGTAATATTTTCAAAGCGTCACTGCCATAAAACTTCAAGGAAAAGTAGCAATCAGCAACACAATCGTTATGTCAAATGTGGCAATGTCACATTAAATAATTCAGGTCTTGTAAATGATAACACAGAGGTTTAACTAATCACATTATTTTGTTTTTCTATAATGTAATAAATACATTTTTATACTTTATTTAAGTGTGCATCTATTTACTATTCAAAATCCTTTTAAAATAATAAATTTTGTTATTATGAAACATGACTCACGGACCTAAGCTTGAGACACATGGGTGATCAGCTGTTTCCCTGTAAACACTTTGTTTAGTTTGCTCTTACAGTGCACATTTCAACTTAAACGCAATTGCTATATTACGTTTTCCTATAACAGAAGTCAACTAAATAATCAGCTAGCGACAACAGCGCCACTATTAACCTTAGAGGATTCATAGTCCAGTATTAGGGGGAACACTATCGTTAAAAAGTGTATGGAGCTCATTATTTTACTTAGTTGAAAGAACTAAGCAACAAAGAAAATTTACATAAACAATACATAATTTTACAAAAACAATTACCGTAATTAAAAACCCATAAAACCAAACGTACGATAACCTTAACTAACTACTTATTTCACATAAATTTAAGTGTGCATCGATTTATTATTCAAAACCCTATTAAAATAATAAATTTTGTTGTTATGAATCATAACTCACGGACCTAAGCTTGAGACACATGGGTGATCAGCTGTTTCCCTGTAAACACTTTGTTTAGTTTGCTCTTACAGTGCACATTTCAACTTAAACGCAATTGCTATATTACGTTTTCCTATAACAGAAAGTCAACTAAATAATCAGCTAGCGACAACAGCGCCACTATTAACCTTAGGGGATTCATAGTCCAATATTAGGGGGAACACTATCGTTAAAATATGTATGGAGCTTATTATTTTACTTAGTTGAAAGAACTAAGAACATTTACATAAACAATACAAACCCCGGTAATTTTACAAAAACAATTACAGTAATTAAAAACCCATAAAACAAACGTACGATAACCTTAGCTAAGTAATTATTTCACATAGATTAAGTCCAACAAAAATTCCAAAAGACAAATTCAGCCTTTTCAAACTTCTTCTAAACAAACATATTATGACACCCTGTACATTGCCATAGATATTACATTACATACAGGGTGCTTCACGCACTCAAGTTCGAATAATGCACTAAATATTGTATTTTGCTTATGAAAATGCACAATTAAAATTCCTATAAACATAATTTATGTTAATTTAATTAATAATAATTGACTTACCAAACTTGTTTAGTCATCACAAGAAATCTAGAGGAGATTTTTCCTTCCCATAAATTGCATTAGTTCTCTCGGCATAAAAATGACATTTACCGTCCATTTTTCACCGTCAAAATATTTCATTTCTTCAAAAATACAACTTTTTTCACTTGTCCATCATTCAAACCATAAAATAAACACTTATTCGACCCTATTTGACAACTTCAGTCTTAGTTTAACATAGAAAATGTCATAATTAAAATAGTTTTTATTGTTTAATGTGTGATTTCCGTACACAGAATCCTTGCCCGCAGGTGATCGTGGCTTCCTCGGCACAAACATTTATCACGCGACAAACTCACCGAATTCATGTTTCAACTCCACAAAAATATTTGAACTTTAACTAAAACTAACTTATTATTAAGTTTATATATTATAACACTTATTAAATATGTTTAAAATAAATACACACAACACATATTACAGTCGAAAGTTAGAGATACGCGAAAAAAACATTCCCGCAAAAACAAAAGACTGAAAATGTTACATTATAAACCCGTTTTAACTTTATTGCATCTGCTTTATTACATATTGCCTAAGGCTGACATTTATATACATTTATAATTAGTGATGACAGAGCCACTGTTGGCTTATAATAATTTAACATTATGATCATTTTTACTAAGCAATGTTTTGAAGCGTGTTTTTTGCTTTACTTGAAATTACTAACAGCAACTTCACAATAACTTATCCTAATTATTGGTGGAAATCGATTTATGATTAAATTAATTTGCATGTTTAATGAGTTTTAATTCAATCAAAATTTTCATAAATGTTATAATTTATAAAACAGTGCTATTTCATATCGTCGGTTTCATAAGAAAACATCTTAATTTTTTACCAATAAAGTAACGAGACTAAATTGCATTGCTTTGAATGGATATTTGTCTCGTTTCTTAATTATTGACATATACTGTCCTAAATGAATGAGTTGATATAGGTTTATTTATGCAAATCATGCAATAAAGCCAATGTATTATATATACACATCAAATAAGAATTAATTCCTGTTTAGCTATAATAATTTTATTAATAATTGTTTTAATCCTAGTAAAGATGGCAACCCATCCTTAACACACGTATTCACTCAATGTATAAGCCCCTCTTGGTAGGCCATCAACAGTCTTCACTATTTACTTTGCGAATTTTCTAGGAGTATATTTACGCCAACATAGAATAATCAACAATATGCTATCTTTATACCATTTCTATAACATTGTATTCAATATAAGTTGACCTTTTTTAAAACAAATGTTCTGTAAGGAAGCTAAACGTAAGGGGCTTAGAATAAGAGAAGAGAACAATTATGGACATTATACATTGTATGTAACATATTTAAACCCCTAATTGAAAATAGGTACATGTTTAAATTAACTTGGCGTTTTTTTGTTTGCCGCTAAAAATTTACGGAGCTAAGAGCACGGAGTTTGCTGAAAAAGTATGCCGAACATGTGCCGAGCATCGACGGCAGCTATTTTTACGGCTATTTTAAAATTAAAATAAAATTTGTTTAAATTGATCAATTTTAATGAAAGTTGCGTAAATAAGCTTATTTTAATGTTTTTAATAGCTGGAATGCAGTTTGCAAGCGTTTTTAACACTTTTTAATTACTTTTCTAAAAGTTTTCAATTAAAGTTGTAATGTAAGATCAAGTTCGTATATCCGCTGATATGTTTTTCAGTTGAAATACATAAAAAATTTTCAAATTTATTTTTAAGTTTGCAAATTGCATATAACCTATAAAAAACAATAAAAAAACATTTATCAAACTATTTTCATCTCTTAAAATTAATAAATTAATTTTTTATTGAATAAAAACTAAATTTTTACAATTTTTATATGACGTCATATGCGTTACGGATCATCATCTCCATGACGTTCTCGATTTTTTAAATTTTCATTCCTCTCTCTGATTGGCTGTAAGTGATTTGGCGGTAAAATAATGTTGGTCAGTACTAGTGCGCGCTTGATCAACTAGATTTTTTGACGGTGAAAAAAGCACGAGGAAGAGACGTTCACGATGCCGAGACTAATACGTAGAGCAGCGGCCGAATGTCCTCGACAGCTGATAACACAGTGCAATTAATAACAAAATAGATTTTATTATATTTAAAACGATAAATTATGATTTAATAATCAAATTTTCATTATTTTTGGGTAGTTATGACAGTGAAACGAGGACTAGTGAAATTTGTGCCGAGGGAGCGACGGCCAGCTTCGGCCAAGGATTACGTGATTGCTGTCGTTCAACACGACTTTTTAAGAAGAATTGCAGTATGAAATTCAATTTTTTATATACGAGTCTTGTGTTCAAATCATTAGGTAGGATATAATAATTATGATTTCAATATTGAAACAAATTGACAATGTAAAAAGTGTTTGTTTTCAAAGAAAGATAAAATGTTATCGGTGAACAAGCCAATGAGGGCATCCATTTTGAGCCTGGAAAAAGTGCTGAAACCACGGGGAAATACTAATGTAACGGTGACACCCTGTAATTAATGTAATGTCAATGGCGATATACAGGGTGTCACCGTTACATTAACAATTTACCGATACACTGTTATAATTATCATTAAAAATATATAACATGATAAAATATGTATAATTTATAATTTATTGACTTAAATTGGTAATTATTATATATATTTTTATCGATTTTGCAGTGTAAAATACTACAAATTCTGCATTTCTACTGCAATTTGCTTTTATGATAAGATAGTTTAGTGTTTTATACTATGTTAAAAAGCAAGCTCCAAAACACTGACTAACAAAAATGAAATGTGTGTTACAGTGCTTTACACCGACAGTGGCGCTAGTGTTGCACGCTGATAACTTGAGAATATTGTTCATTAGGAAATACGTTGTAAGGGATTGTAATTTAGTTGAAATGTGTTTAACGAAATTGAGGTTGTTCTAGTAAACAGCTGATCTCCAGTGTTTCTCAAACATTGGTATGTGTGCCATTTTTAAGAATGTTTATTTTATTTTGCTAATTTTATAATTATGCAAATTTAGCTGGTTAATTAACGAATTAATTGTTGCTAGTGATTAATCTGACATTTAGGAATTTTATTGGCAAACTGAGACCATACAATCACAAACAAAATCACCAATTAATTTATTTTCGAAACTACAATGCATCTCCACAACATACAACAACAAAAATATTCATAATAATTAAGAAACTAGTAATTAACTAATAATTAATGAACAAAATAATTATGTTAAAATGGGGAATGATGGTTGCAATAATAAAAAATGATGTCCACTTGAGTCTGGTTGACACATGATGAATTGACACTGATTGAATTGAGCTGATTTTAATATCCACTTCCGTAACCTGCTTTATAAACATTATTATTAACCAAAAAAAAAAATAAAAAATTCAACAAAAAAGTAATAATTGAGAGCAAAAATGCTTAGGTGATTATGTCAAAAAACAAACTTGTTAATTGTTATAATTATAAGTTGGTGCGAATATCAAAACAAAATGCAACAATTGTGAACCATGCAATGCAATGCAATCAGTTACGCCCATTCAATCCAATTAACTCAAAAATATATACAGAAAACATGTTTGAAAATGATGAAAAGGTGAATTACTCTAAATAGTATGAAAAAATTGGCACAAATGTCAGGTAGGAAACAAAATTAATGCTGCCTTTAACTACTTCATTTTTAAAAATAAGTTATATCTACATGTTTGACTAAATTTCTAATAAATTAATTTCAAAAAAGGAAAAAAATAATCTTTTTTTTTTAGGTAAAACTAAATTAATAGACTAAAAAAATTCAGGAAATGACTTAATTGAGTTCAGCTGAGATAGCTTACTTTAGTAATTTGGGTCATGAGGAACTGCTAGTTTACTTTTGTGGTGTGTTAACTGAGGAGGAATGTAATAGACAGGACCAGGATCAAGTGGTGTTTTAATTTTTTGGCTTTGAAGTATTTCTTTTGCAGATCTGGCCAGGTACCACCCCAGCCACATTCCTTGCGGAATTGCATATGCAGATCCCGCAAGAATTCCAATGACAAAACCTTTCCCTGATTTCTTAACCTTAGGTTTAGTTAACTTAAAGTATTTTACTTCATGGCAACATTCATAGCTTTTGTCACCCATACCATAATTAGTACCATAAGTGTTAGCACCATCACCATAAGAACATTCACATTCTTGTCGTCTACCGATGACCGCGGTGTTTCCTTCACCTTCACCGTTAGTGCTGGATCTGCGAAGGTGCAAAGCAGTACGTCTGGTGTGATTCTTTATGTTATTACTACCTGAGGCTTCGGTTTTTTCCTCATAAGGCACACCACGTAGATCAATGTTGTATTCACCATATAAAGGACGCTGGGTGACCCCATACACGCGTTGACCAGCACCATAAAAGTCACCATACAGTAACCCCTTAGCAACGCCCTCTTTATACCCATTAGCAGCCCCCACAGCAGCCCCAACAGCAAAATCACCGAACCCTGAACTCGAAGGCTTTACATAATACGAACCATCGTATGTTCCATCTTTGTATTGACCACGGCCGTAAGTTAAAGGTGCTGCATCAGGTGCTGCTATCGCCTCGGATCCATAACTATAACTGCCTGCATCTCCTTTTTCATAAGCTGCAACATCAGAGTTATCACTTCGGTAATTGCGACTGTAGCTGTTGCCATAGCTGCTTCCATAGTTGCTTCCATAACCTTTTCCATAGTTGTCATAGCCTTTTCCATAGCTGTCATAACCATCATAGCCTTTTCCGTAGCTGTCATAGCCTTTGGAGTAGCTGTAACTGTTTTGGGCTGCTGCTTTATTGATTAAAGTTTGTTTGATGTGATTTAGGATCATTCCTTTGATTAGTCCAAGTTTAGTTCCAATTACAATGCCTTTAACAGCGCCAATACCAACACCCAACCCCAGAGCTTTAAAGTCAATGCCTTTATTGGTTGGTGCATAGCTGTAGTAAGGAGTACCTCCTTGGTATTTTCCTTTATAGTTTTGTCCTGCATAGCCTCCTCCCCCATAGCTGCTTCCTCCGCCATAACCACCCCCATAACTTCTTCCACTGTAACCACTTCCATAACTTCCTCCATAGCCTCCTCCACTTCCACTTCCTCCTAATATATTCATAACATTTTTAATTCCAGATCCAACCAATTTCACCACTTTTCCAATATCAAAGCCACTGGATGCCTGCTGACCACTGCTGTAGCCAACAGAATATCCCATGCCTTTAGCAGCTCCAGCATTACCATAAGAGGAACCATAAACAGCAGGTGATTTGTAGCTACTTGTAGCATATCCTCCACTTCCACTACTGCTTCCATACCCACTGCTAGCTCCATATCCACTACTGGCTCCATATCCACCACTGCTGGGAGCGTATCCACCACTGCTGGGAGCGTATCCTCCACTGCTAGGAGCGTATCCTCCACTGCTAGGAGCGTATCCACCACTGCTGGCACCATAGCTTCCTCCTCCATAACCATAAGAAGAAGAAGGTGACCTTTTCCAATGGTCATTCTCTTCAGCAGCCATTATTGAAACAGATGGAGCTGATTCATGTCCATATTCAGTATCAACTGAAGATATAAGAGCTGCTAAGTCATCTGGACCAATATTGGCATTGAGGATTAAAGGCTCAGCTGCTGTTGTGGTTACCGGTTTTGTAGTTGTAATCGTTACAGTAACTGATGTAGGTGTTGTTGTTATTTCTGGTGTATTTGTAACATTTGTTGAGGAAGTAGTGGTATTATTAGCTGATACAACAGCTAACAAGACTGCAATCACAGCAATCTGAAATATTTTAAAGTTATTTTTAGTTACTTAATTAGTTTAACTAAGTTGCCACTTTGATCGTGCAGATTTATACAAGCATCCTAGTTTAAGTGGCTGCCAATGTTAAATCTATGCATGCAGCTCTTATACGCTCAATGTATTAGCCACTTAAACTTGGTTTCGTTAATATTTTAGCAAATTAGTCAACTAGTCTTAAATATTTGAAGTATTTGTGGCATTGCTGTACAAATAAAAAGTATTGGTGCTTTAATGTTTACATTTGATGTAACTAGTAAGTGCTATTTCTAGGAAGTTGACATTATTAAGGGGACAAAAAAGTATTTTAAGTAAATAAATCAAATGACAAAATTCCTTGTTGTCATTATGTCATACGTGTTTGATTTTGGTTTTTTTAAATTTCTCACTTTCGCCCTCCCTTGTCTACCTCCACAATTAGTGGGCACCCCACCTACTTTCTTATGTAAACGCTTCCTTATAGTCTATTTTGATGAAATTTACAACTGTTAATAGAAAGCTAAATAAGGTCACACACTTAACTTAGTTCCTACATGTACGTGCATGGTTTCCACTTTTTCCTGTCTGAGAATTTAGTCATTTGTTATTAAAATAGTGTGAAGCTTCAAAGTTAGCGTTTTAAATTCCTTTTCATTTCGATTAGTATCTTTACTCGAAAATAAATTAAACAGGAACTAAACTTAAGCTTAGGATATTTGGTTAGTGTTTGAATATTAAGCAGTAAACTAGTTTTTTTTTTTGGATTTAGGATGATCATTTAACGGTTTAATTGGTTGTTGCTAATTAAATTTGGTTTTTATAGGTGATTTGAACTAGTTTTAAATATGTTTGGTTGAGTTTGCATTTTACTAATGGTTTTGTTATTAATTACTTAATAAATATTAAATTTTTAGCACAGTATAATAATATACTGTATATGAGAAATTAAGACTACAACAAACAAAATTTAAGAATATTTTGTTTGCCAATAAAGAAACGAGATATTTCTTCATGATAGCTAATGAAATTTAGTCTCATTACTTTATTGACATAATTTAAATAAAGAAACGAAAAACATCTCCATTGTATTCAATGCAAAATAGTCTCATGTCTATTTTATCAAAACAAATTTAAAACAAACTGAAAGAAATTTTTCTTTTTTTTTCTTAAAAATAAAGTAAACTTTCTTAAAAAATAAACAAATTTGCCAATAAAGAAACCACTTTTGTCTCCATTGTAGATTCATCAAGGCAATTTAAATTTTTTTTTGTAAAAAAAATTGTAAAATTTTGTCTAAAATAAAATAAAATTTTGTCTAAAATAAATTAAAACTTTGTCTAAAATAAAATAAAATTTTGTCTAAAATAAAATAAAATTTT
>JAAFCF010007112.1:6300670-6396881 GCA_013389785.1 Helicorthomorpha holstii | reverse complement strand
TGTTTAATGGATGATAAAATTTATGCTTTTGATGATCAACTTGAGTCTTCTTTTCCGCCATTTGGTGGATTGAAGTTGACTGTTTTACATTTGAATCCTTCATTACAAATGCTATGTGAATCAGCAGTCGTTAAACACAAATTACCCGTAGACAATCAAGGTCTAAACTGGCAAGATCTTCTTAAATATTATATATAAAAAAAAATGATATATTATATTAAATATAGTTTTCATTGCAATAAATTGTTGCTCTGTTTCATTTACATTTGTCTAAACTGTCACATGTTTTTAAAATAAAGTTTTTTAAACAAAATTTAAGAGTTGAAAGTACTGTATTTTTATTTAAACTACAAAAAAGTTGTGTGAAACCAAGTTTTTGTAATTAAACGTTTGGTTTATTTTGTTTACAATATTTAAAAAAGAGTTAGTGGTTGACTTTGAGGTGAAATGGCTTCATTGCCCTCAATTTGCTGGAAACACTGCTCTAAAGCTTAAGAGAGTCTTAGGTCCTTATACCTTGAGGGTGGAGCTAAAGATGTGACGTTATTTTGACTAAAGTTTATTTTAGTCTGTGATTTGACTTAAGTGAGTGCAAAGCAAAGCGTGGTGTTTCTTTCTTTCAACCATTCACTTACCATACAAACGTTTGTTTACTATTTTTTTTAACGAAAATGCTGCAAACATTTCATGAAGTAATTTTCAACCAAGAAGTGGATTTTCTAAAAGACACAGCTGTTTGTGTCGGTGATAAAATTTACCAACTTGGTAAAATCGAAAAATACCAAACCCACGTGGTCGAAGTTGACTGTGAAACTTTGAAGCAAACAGACATTTGGACAAACACATTACCACGAGGTCATAGGCCTCTTCTTGTAGTTTATGGTGAAAACATCTACATGCTTCATTCAAATGTTAGTGTAAATGAACCACTGGAACTTTTCCAATTGGATACAAAGACTAAAAGTGTAACTAAATTGGATGTTGCATTTAATGGTCATAAGGCTGATCTACAAGATACCGATGTAATGAGTGGCTGTATCATAAAGGACAACTTATACGTATTTCATAACAGCGTTGGCATGAAAGTAACTGTGACTGTTATTAATTTGAAGACCTTAAAGTTGACTTTGATTGAACCTGGAACTTATTTGATGAAATTCTACGGACGCCTTTGCCGAACAGCTACTTCTCATGGAACTGACATTTATTGCTTCAGAGATTTTGATTTTGGATCCGAATTCATTCTTCACTACCCAGAAGAATTCCCAAGAAAAAGTATTAGTTTACGTTATGAATGCTTCTATGTGTTCAATACTTTGAACAAGCAATGGAAAATAATTGAACTTAACTTGGAGAATCCTGTTTGTAACTTTAAATTTGTACCAACAGTTTTAAATAATGAACTCATTGCATTTAAGTTTGAAAAACAACTATTTATTGATTATGATATGATATTGTATAATGTAGTAACGAATACATGGAGAATTGTTGAATCCTCAATGAAAAATGCTAGTTGTAAAATCATTATTGGTAACTACTGCATAATCGATGATAGAATCTACTGTTTTGATACTCAATTTGTTATTTCTCTATTTTGCCATGGATTTAATGCGACTATTTTGCATTTGAAGCCTTCATTACAAATGCTAAGTGAATCAGCAGTTGTTAAGTACAAATTAGATTCATCTAAACTACCAAAATTATTACAAGATCGTCTTAATCAATATATATAGTGAAAATACGCTATATGTTATGTTAAATATAGTTTTCAATGAAATAAATTGATTTTTTTTTTCAATTACAGTTGTTTGTCTAAACGCTACATGTTATTAAAAATTTTCAGGTGAGTTACAGTATGTGTGAGACTCAATGAACAAGTGAGTTTTCATGAACAAGTGTTAAGATCCAGAAGTGGTCTCAACTGGAGATCTTTAAGACCAGAAACATACAATATTGAGACTCTTATACAGTAAATGAAATGTTAAAAGTTGAGAATCCGTTAATATTCATTAATTATTAAGTTTTGTGTCACAAGGCTGGGACAAAAATACAATTAGGATAATTAGGTCTTTAGATTTATAGTAATAGAATGAGGTCAAAATTTCAATTGTTAAACTACTGCACCTGGCATCGTACATTTTGACAATAAACCCTAAATGCCTTCCAGCCATGATTACCTTGACTTTGAAGGTCCAATAAACGTCTGGTATCAGTCTGCACATTTTACATTGAGCTGACAGCCCCTTTTACATGACTAACCGAAATTTCTAGAAAAAATTAAATCACCAGACCAAATACAATGGAAAACTAAATTTGGGGTATTCCAAAAATAAAATGTCAATATGCATTGTGTGAGGATTAAGTTATAAATTCGCTACATACAAAAGTCATTAAGGACAGGTGACTTATTGACTAATTAACAGCAAAAACTCTCTAATTGGTTGGTATATAGGGCAAAAATACAGAAAGGGTGATTATTGAAGATAAGCACTTGACAAAACCACTTCCTAGAAACTACTGTTTAGAGATGGGCGACTCTGCCTTTTTTGAGAGTCAACTCTATATGACGTCATTTAAGTCCAGTGACGTTTTTTAAAAGTTATGTGACTTACCGTATGTTATGTGACGTCATTGAGAGTCGAGACGCCCATTGTTACTACTGTTAAATTTCAGTCTATGATCGACATTCGTAAGTGCAAGACGTCTTACACAAATAAAGACGTTCGTCTTACCATTTTTCAAGTTAACGAAAATACTGCGAACATTTTATGAAATTCCTCTCGACAAAGAAGTCGACTTAACGAAAGACTCTACTGTTTGTATAGCTGGTAAAATTTATCAGTTTTGTTTGATGCCACAATCTTGTCAACTCAACATTATTGAGATTGACTGTGATTTGAAGCAAAAAGAAATTTGGAAATGCGCGCTACCACTTTTTTGTCAAATGGTTCCTCCTGTTGTGTATAGTGAGAACATTATTGTCGTGCTTGATTACATTATCCGTGAAAATGAACCATTGAAACTTCTCCAATTGGATCCAAATACTAAAAATATAACTAGACTGGAGTTTGGATTTGAAGGTAACAGGACTGGTATAGATGGAACCGAAGTAACTAGTGTGTGTGTGTGGTAGAGGACAACTTGTACCTATTTCATAAAAACTCTAAAAAGGAAACGGTTGTGACTGCTGTTGATATGAAAACCTTAAAATGGACATTGTTTAAAAGAGGAACTTTTTTGGTTCATTACTATGGTTGTCCTTGCCAAACAACTATAGCGCGTGGAACTGAAATTTACTGCTTCAGAGATTTTGAGACTTCACTCTCCCACATTTTCGAAAATGGAGTCCCGATGAGACCGACACCTTATGACTGCTTTTACGTGTTCAATACTTTAAACCAAGAATGGAGAAAAATTGTACTTAAATTGATGAACCCTGCTTGTAACTTTAAGTTTGTTCCAGCATTTTTTAATAACGACGAACTGGTTGCTGTGAAATTTGTCAGAGGAGTAGATGATAATGATTTGCTCATTTATAATGTATCAAGTGACAAATGGAGAACTGTTGAATATGCGATGACGGGTATTGGACATGATATTTATAACAGCTGTTTAATTGGTGATAAAATCTATGCTTTTGATAATCAACAATATTGTTATCCAACATTTCGTGGATTGAAAGCGTCTGTTTTTCATTTGAGCACTTCTTTAAGTACAAATTATTAAGTACCTTTACTAAAAATCATTAAAGTGATAACATTTAACTAATAAAGAACTTTAAAGTATTGCAATATTGGTCTTTGTGGTAATTTTTACAGTAAATAACATAACATTATTGCTGTTAGAGTGAATTTTTGCACTATATACGAGGGGTATTCATAAAGTAAAAGGCGTTTGGTTATAAAAATAAAAGTACTTGCCCGAAAACGGTTTTGTTGACAGTTTTTGATAACTGGAAGTCGAATGCACATTTCCATATAAACAACATTAAATTTGAAGCATTTTTAACGACACAGGACCATTTTCCATGACCCTCTGCACACAAATTTGCCTCAGTCTTATTTTTGGTTAAAGCTGCAGCATGGGACGTACAGTACATTGCTCTGAGAGGATTATGTGGGACAGCGGCGTCGATTTTGGACCACAGATCTCAATTTAGTAAGATTTTCACGTGTAATTATTGACCCATGTTCCCAGAAATCAAACAAACTTCTTGAAACTGGTTTGAAGATCGCTAACATTTAAATTCAACTGGTTCAATTCACGCGAAGGCAAATTTGTGTGCAGAGGGTTACGAAAAATGGTCCTGTGTCGTTAAAAATGCTTCAAATTAAATTTTGTTGATATATAAATGTGCAGTAGATTTCCACCTATCCAAAACTGTAACCAAAAATGTTATTGTACAAGTACTTTTTTTTTGTTATGACCAAACGACTGTTACTTTCTGAATACCTCTCGTATTTAGCATGTAAATAACCGAATCAGATACAGTGAAAAACCAAATTTGGAATTTTCAAAGCAAAACAAAGGTCTTTAATGAAAATTGCTCTTAATTATTGGGGGAAACTCTTCAAGGACCTTGTACAGTGAGGATGAAACTTAAAATAAGAAAAAATTTAGTCTATAATCGACTTTCAGTGTCAAATTTCACTTGCAACACAAATTGGGTAAATCTAAACTACCAAAATTAATACAAAATCGTCTTAAATGTAATTCACTTTCTTTAAATTTAAAATCTTAAAGTGTTTCTTTTCTAATCTTCCCTAAAGAGGGCAGTAGCTTAGCTAAAAAGCTTTAAAGATTGAAGAGTTACATGTTTTTGTATCTTAAACTTTTAAAGATACGAGGTTTTTTTGGTTTAAATTCTCATGTGACTTTGTTCAGTAAGAGGATGTGTAAAAATAGACTAAACAAGCAAGTAGATGCGTTTCAAATCGTTTGGTGTTGATGGTGTTGGGATTTTACTTAAATAATTCAACTTAATTTGAATTTGATTCTCAATTTTTAAAAGGTAATCACTTATCATTGCTAATACAACTTAAGATTAAGCAACATTCACTAAGGTTAGTACTGTAAAATCAAGAAAGAAAACGATTCAACTTTTGAAGTTTGAAAAATCTACGTAGAGAAATACTGTATTTTCATTTGTTAATGAATAATCCCATATAGTTTTTGTGAATGTTGATGTGTCACAATCAGTGTATTTAGAAATATAAACGATTGGAGTGCTAGACATTCACTTTATAATCTTAAATTAAATGTCTATACTTTAATCTCTAACCTTGAGATTGATGAAAAGTGTGGGACAAGTCCCAGATCTCGTGATTTTTGAGGTCACATGTCATAAAAGTTATTTGAAATGTAAATAACTTTTCAAAAACATTCATGAATATGATCCATAATAATCACATTTAACACTCAAGACAAAAACAGTTTTTAAATCATTTTATTAAATTTCTGAACATATTTTTTAGGGTTTAAATGTTAAACCTTAAAAAATAATAACCAACAAGTGTGTAATTGACACAATAATTTCAAATATATGTTTTTTATTATTTTATAATGGATATTTACAAGAATTTAAGACTCTTTTTGATGTACTTTTCCATGTTTAAAATTCTAACATAGACTTTCATATTAAAATCTACCATAAACTTTCATGTTAAAATTCTAACATTGACTTTCATATTAAAATCTAACATAGACTTGCATGTTAAAACTCTAACACTGACTTTCATGTTAAAATCTGCCATAATTTTCCATGTTAAATTTGTAAATAGACTTTCATGTTACGTTTTCTGATGTTAAAATAGTTTCTAATAGAAATTTACAGTATTTCCATCCTAAAATAAGCTGATTTCACTGCAGAAATTTTTAAATAACTTAAATTTTACAATTATTTAATAAGTTTTAAAAGAATTAAAAGCTTCAATTGATTTTTTATTGTTGTCTGGTTTATAGAAATCGTTTAAAATTGGTGATGGCTTCAATGAAATTCACTTCACTGTTATTTGTAGTGACAACTATAGCAACAGTTCAAGTAAAAGTCAATGGCAGAGACATTAGTAAACTTTATAATTAAATAAATAAGATTTTAAGCTAAAATTGAGTTGCTTTATGTATTTAAGAGCTCCAGAATAATAATAATAGAAGTTCTGAGAAACTTATATTAATATACGGTAAGTCATTGCAATGAAACACTGCAATTGCTAAATTTAATGGCTAATTTCCACCAAAATTTAACAGACGAAGACCCATCGAGTTCTTCAAAAATTTCCAGCATAAAAATTCCTCCTGGTTTCGTTCCAATAGGAAACAATTACTACTTTTTCAGTTCTTACAAACGAAATTGGTCTGAAGCTTTAGCTGACTGTGTTAGAAGAGGAGCTGCATTGGCTTATCCTTTAAATGAAATAGAAAATGAAAACCTGTTATCTTATATCAAAGAAAACTATGGTCATGTTATTTGTTGGTGGCTTGGTGGTACCGATTCCTATAACGAAGGACATTGGCAATGGGCGCATGACAATTCCACTATCCGGTATGGCAATTGGTTGGACAATGAACCAGAAGATACCATTAAGCAAAACTGCTTGATGTTTGCTTCAGTTTACATTGAAGGAAAATGGTTTGATGGATTTTGCACAAACGTGGATCCATTTATTTGTCAGATTTCACCAAATTCTCATTCTACTCTTCAGTCTCCAATATAATAAGAGACTTTTGGAGAGCCATTTGAACTTTTGGAGACCCATTTGGGCTTTTGGATACATTTTTTAATAATTCATAATTGAAAAAAAGACCTAATCTTGTGCCTATATGACCTGATTTCCTAAAATTAAGGCTGTTTTTCTAAAATATACCAAATAACGGTTAAATATGACAACTGATTTTATGTTTTGTAATACAACAATGCTTTTTTTAAATAAAACAAAATACTCTTGAAAATCGACTTTTTACTTGATAATAAAAATTAAAGTTCCATTCATAAGCTGGCAACTTAATTTTTACAACGAAGAGTCGGACTTGACGGAAGTTTTGTTGCATTGATTGAGAACTTGACAATAATATATTCACACAACGTTTCCAAACTGGGTTTAGACTTAAAATTGTTGCCGGCAACTTTTTTTTTAATACTTTGATTATGTTAAGTTCAATATTTCTCTATTGAACATAAAACTTTCTCTATAAAAACAATCATATGGAACTTTCCTGAAACAAAGCAACATTTCGAAATCTCTGAAGCAATAAATGTCAGTTCCATGAGCAATAGTTGTTCTGCCAGGACGCCTATAGTAATGAACCAAAAAAGTTCAAAATGCAAACAAAGTCCACTTCAAAGTTTTCATATTAATAAATGTAACAATGGTTTCAAAGTTATTGTTATCAATTTATTTTAATGAAAACTATATTTAACATATCATATAGCGTATTTTTACTATACATATTGATTAAGACGATCTTGTAATAATTTTGGTAGTTTAGATGAATCCAATTTGTACTTAACAACTGCTGATTCACTTAGCATTTGTAATGAAGGCTTCAAATGCAAAATAGTCGCATTCAATCCATGGCAGAATCGAGGAGTATTGAAACAGTAGATTCTATCATCGATTATGCAGGTGTTACCACTATGGACTTTGCAACTAGCATCTTTCATTGAGGAATCAACAGTTCTCCATGTATTCGTTACAACATTATACATTATATCACAATCGAAATCTCTTATTATTCCAAACTTAAATGCGATGAGTTCATTATTTAAAAACTGTTGGTACAAATTTAAAGTTACAAACAGGATTCTCCAAGTGTCTTAGGGTGTTTTTCCTGCTAATTGAGGGCAACCTTATTGTTAGTGAATGGCATTTGTTTGTAGCGTATTACCATTTCACCATATTGATTTTATAGAAAGTTTTGTTTTGAAACCAAAAGCCAAATATACTTTTTACTATCTATTACCTCAAATAATGATAAAATAGCCAATCAACCACTCTTGCAATAACAAAATGGTTTTTTATCAATTCGATTACCCATTTCACCTCAAAGTCAACCACTCATGTTGTTACCACTTATGTGTTCAGTACATTGAACATGGAATGTAAGTTAAAAAACTTGAACTCTTTTCTAAAAAAATTTTTATTGGTGAATTTATAAAGAAAAGTATGTTTTATATTTGGTTCCATTCAATAAATACTTTTGTTGATCTAAATAATTTATTTATGTAACAAAATAATTTAAAATTTTTATGCATTTAAATACGACTTAGCTGCCTTTTGGAGAATTTCACAATTGCGTTTAATAGTTGTAGTTGCTTTTTTTGTATTACAGTAGTAATTGAGAAAAAATAATTCTGGAATGGTATTTGAACTTTTAGCAACTATCCTAATAGGTATTTTAAGAGTGGTGAACATAGCTGCTTTTAGAGTGGTAACTAGAAGTTATCGTAGGACTTGTACTTGAAGTTGTTGTAGAACTTGTACTTGAAGTGATTGTAGGAATTGTACTCTGAGTTGTAGAACTGGTACTGATAAGTGTTTCAAGAGTGTTACTAGGAGTTGTTTTAAAAGTGGTATTTGCAGTTGTTTCTAGAAGTTCATTTGGAGTTGTTTCCAAAGGTACATTTGCAGTTGTTTCCAGAGGTACATTTGGAATTGTTTCTAAAGATACATTTGGAGTTGTTTCTAGAGATACATTTGGAGTTGTTTCTAGAGGTACATTTGGAGTTGTTTCCAGAAATACATTTGCAGTTGTTTCTAGAGATACATTTGCAGTTGTTTCCAGAGCTACATTTGGAGTTGTTTCTAGAAATACATTTGCAGTTGTTTCCAGAGGTACATTTACAATTGCTTTAAGAGTGGTGCTTAAAGATGGTTCATTGGGACCATTTGTATAAGTTTCTTTAGTAATTATGGTTTTAGCAAACTCTATTAAATAAAAATAATTGACAATCGTGTATACAAACGTAGTATCAAAGCAATAGTACCTGGATAAAGTGCTCTAATGCCTCTAACATCATCTTCTGACAATTGGACATTTGCTTCCAACTCCTCGTGTTTAGGATAACGAGGCCGCATTATGGCATTTTGGTCTTGTGAATGATGCAGGCCTAAACTATGTCCTAATTCATGGGTAAAAACCCACGAAATACTCCGAGTTTGATTGTTCTTTATAGCATCTGAATGAATTGCCCAAGTGTAATTATTATTGAAATGAATTTTTCCACGATTGCTTCCACCGGATGGAAAATATGCATAAGCTAATTGACTTTCTTCAAAATCACTCAACCCATATAAACCCTGATAACGATTTCCAAAGGACACCGAAATGTCTGAATTTCTGTTACTTGTAGAGTGTTTGAACTTGATATTTGAAGCTTTGGACCACAATTGGAAGCCCTTATTTAGCTCGTCCATTAATAACTCACTTGAAACATCAGGTGTAGATTTACTTAACCTAAAAACACACATTTAAATACTGAATTTTGATAACTAATTATGAGACTTTTACCTCCAAGTTAAGTTTTGCTTATTCCATTTGTAACGTTTTCGGTTAATGACGTATCTTCTTGACCGTTGGACACTGGACAGCGGTTTGTCTTTAATTTTTTTAATTAAAGACTCATCACTGAATCCACAACGAGGCTTTTGAATCATTTCAGCTGTTTTCTCATCGAAAATTCCAGTTTCTTCCAATCCACCAATCTTTTGAACCATTTTAATTGCATCTGTTATCACTTTACTGGAAACCAAATGACCCTGGCCCGTTTGGTCATTGGTACCGGCATCCAAATAACCATACTTCTTCATATATTTCTTTTAATTTCAATAAGTAACTTAATTAATTTAATTATTTTGATATAATTTACAAGTTACTTACCATTATTTGGCCATCTTTTTCAATGTTGGCTTCATTTAAGTAATTAATTGGTTTACAATGAGTTTTTAGCATAAAAATACTTAAAATAAAAGTTGAAATTATCAAAATTGACTTCATAGTGCACAGTATTATTACAGTATAAATTATGAATGAACTGAAATGCGGAAACTTGAGCTTTATGTGTTATTTTTTAAGGGAAATTATGACGTAAAAACAATTTTCCGAGTTCGTACGGGTAAATATCCTAAAACGAAAAAATCAACCTAATTTCTTAACTTAATATTGTTCATAAAAAAATGCCAATTCTTAATTATTAATGGTTTTCTGACGTTATTTGACTCGCACTTGAGGAAAAGTCTTTTTAATCCTGAAAAACAGCAAGGAAATTTTAAGTTGACTTGTAATAGGTTTGTTAAAAATAAGCACTTTGAAAATTCCCTGATAACTCAGTAAATGTTGGGGATTTTTTTTATTACTAAAACAATATTGTTTGTAAACATACTGTAGTATTCCGATTTAGACTAAATTTGATTCTCAATGATCCTGTTTTTTATTTATAGTTGCAAAACGACTGTTTACTCAATTCTTAAGTAAAGGACGTCAACTTAAAGAATTGCCAAGACGTCTTAAACCAGTTGGTAGGGTCATTAAGTGGTACAGACCGTACAGCACTGTATTTTTATTTCTCTATATTGTTTTTATTAAATTTTGTATTAGTTAAGAGATTAAGAAAACCAAGACTCAAAGAAAATCAGATGACAAATGCACACATTTTTATTAACTAAAATACGACAAAACTACGCAAGGTTATTAAATATTCTAAAAGGTTATTCCATTGGTAAAGTGAAAAATGATGACGTAAGATGAATACATAAATAGCTTTAGAGAAAATATCTAAATTGTATGTTCACCACGACGCCTACAAAAGCGGCGGAAAGTGACAATTGCCACTCCAATAGTTAAACTAATTGTACAAATTGTCATTAAAATAAAAAGTACAAATAGTGCCATGTGGTTACTGTCTCTAAGATTTAAAAGTGACGCTGGTGTAACGGTATTAGTTGGTTCTGAAGTGCTTTTTGAAGTTGGTTCAAAAGTGGTACCAATCGACGTTTTAAGAGTAGGAATTAAAGTTGTTACTAGGATGGTGCTAGAAGTTACTTCAGATGTTGGTTCAGATGTGGTACTAGAAGTTAGTTCAGATGTGGTACTTGGATTGGTTTCAAGTGTAGTACTGGAGGTGGTTTCTGTAGTAACACTTGAAGTTGTCACAAGTGTGGTAGTTGAGGTTGGAACAGTGATAGGAGTTGGGACAGTAATAGGCTTTGGAACAGTGATAGGAGTTGGAACAGTGATAGGAGTTGGGACAGTAATAGGCGTTGGAACAGTGATAGGAGTTGGAACAGTGATAGGAGTTGGGACAGTGATTGGAGTTAGGACAGTGATAGGAGTTGGGACAGTGATAGGAGTTGGGACAGTGATAGGAGTTGGAACAGTGATAGGCGTTGGAACAGTGATAGGAGTTGGAACAGTGATAGGAGTTGGAACAGTGCTAGGAGCTATTTTAGATGGGTTACTTGAATTATCGTCTAAATTGGTACTGGAAGACTTGTCTGAATTATCATTTGCAGTTGATACAACAGTGGTAACTGAAGATTGTCCATTGATATTTTGGTTCACGGTGGGAGTTTCAGGTAGCTGAAAATTTAATGTTTTTTTATTCAATAAACTCTTACTAAATTGTATCTACATTTCAAATACTTATTTCAACTTATCATTTGAATATCAATACTTTTTAACTATGAATAGAGAAAGTACATAATACTCTGTGTATCATTATTTTAACTTAGGAAATTTAAGAAAAATTACTTATTTTAATGATTAAATAGTCGTAACAAAGTGGCCAAATATTTGCAATACTCATAATTATTTAATTTAATATAAATTTGTTATTTACCTTTTTTCCAGGATTTACAACTTCCGGTTCTTTGGTCTTTCTATTTGAATTTTTATTGCTATCAACTGCAATTGACATGCAATGAATTTCTAATATAAAACTGCTTAAAGCAAAAATTACAACTAACAACATCGAGTTCATGATGAATTACTATTATGAAATATGAATTTCATAAAATAAAGTGCAGATACAGTTAGTTAAGTTTACTTGAGCTTATATATAATTTTTAAAGGAAATAATGTTATAACTTGAAATTGAAAGGAGTTCCGACTTGTAAGTACAGTATTAATATCCGAAACTAAAAAAACAATCTGATTTCTGATGCAATTTTCTTTATAACTTTTGCATTTTTCATCTTAAAGGGATTTGATTTTACTTTCATTAGGAAAAAATATTTTCATTAGCCATGCAAAATCATGTAAATTTAATCGCATTTCCTGTTTATTTCTAAGTAAACTTTGTTTCTAAAAGCAAGTGTTCCTTGTTTTTTTAGTCAAAACATTATTTCAAATTTAAATTAGTAAAATTTCTTAATTTTTTTTTAATAATTTAAACAGATTTTAAGATGTCTGTCAAAGTTGTTGTTCTTCAATTTCCAAGTAAAGAAGTTAAAAATAAGAGAAAAAATAAAAGTAAGTTATTTCTATCCGGTTCCAACTTCCAGGTAATCCATCTTCTATCACCTTAAATCACTTGATCCAATCTGTAATTTTCACTTCAACCTGCTTAAACATTTTTCCTTTAAGAAAAAGAAAATCTTCCCATCTTTTATTAAAGCATTTGTGCGGTTTGCAATGTACTAATAAATATGTAATGACCGGCTTCACTGCTTTCAGACATCAGCCTGGACTTTTTATGTCTTTTTTTTTCTGCTTTTTCTTGAGACATTGATCTATGTGGGCAAGTGACCGGTCTTTTGAAAAGCGAAAGTAAAGCTTTAACTGTTAAGTTTTCTTGGAAAATCGGGGTCTATGTCGTTAGTGGAATAAGAAGAAGACGAAAAACGAAAAAAAGAAAAAAACTGAAATGGGAGCAAACCCTGTTTTTCACTGTGGAATTATTGTGGATGGATTGTGGATAGATATATGTTAGAAAACACCCTATTGGGTTCACAACCTTTATTTTCTTCCGTACCTCACCTTTACCAACATTCCTAGCTCTTTATATTTTGCTATAAATGACTTCTAACATTTAAGATAAGTTAATTATATGTTTTAACATTTTTTTTGGGTAAAAACTTATCAAAATTTTCAGTTGAATTTTGCAATTTTAGTGATTTTTGGTGCAATTATGCAAGACTTTATTTAAATTAGTCACTGAAATACAGCTTTTAGTCTTTTTGTCAATTTCTAGTACAAATGTGTCAAAATCTAATGTAGTTTTACTAAATTATCGTACAATTTTAATATTTTTCTCCTAAAATCAAGTACAATTTTTCAAGATTTTAGTTTCAATTTTACCAAGTTTGCTTTCTAATTGTTATTTTTTACTACTTTTAACTTTATTTGCTTTTTTTAAGTGCTATTTGACTAAATTCTGGTATTATTTTGATATACTCAAATACATTTGCCACTTTTTTGTATAAATTTGACACTTTTTAGTATAAACTTTCCACTTTTTTGTATAAACTTGCCACTTTTTTGTTTAAATTTGCCATTTTTTGTATAAATTTGCCACTTTTTGTATAAACTTGCCACTTTTTTCTATAAATTTGCCACTTTTTGTGTAAACTTGCCACTTTTTTGTGTAAATTTGCCACTTTTTTAATTTTTATTACAATTCCATTTTTCATCAGTCATAAATAACATTTTATCAAACTCAATCACTTTTTTTTTTAAATTCAATCATATGTTTATTTTTTGTTTGGCCAAGTGGTTTTAGCTGTAGAAGGTACACGTCCCATATGGTTGAACATGTACTAGTTACCGAGTTAATACGTAAGAGAGAGAGACTGCTATGCTAGAGGCCTTGGCATAATGTTAGTTGTCAGTGGGAGATTTTTATAGTGGGTGTTGAGTGCAATAAAGTCTTTCTTCCCCATCAGCACTATAAAATTTGATGGCTTATGGCTAAAAGAAAAAGAAAATCACAAGAAAAGAGAAAGTTGGCTGTAAAATGCTTCTTCGACTGCTGTGTATATGTGAGCTACTGCTTCTTCTTCTTCCTAAGTTATTTCTTGAAGACGTTGAGAATGTCTTCCTTTGGATTCAAATACACACTGAGCTTTTTGAGTGTTACTAAAAACTAATGCAACACTTGAGATAAATCGCTATGATTAAATCAAGGTTTTCATTGGCACATCAATTTTTATTTTGTGCATTTAATATCAATCGATTGGTATCCAAACTTTAATTATTACCTTGAGCTTGTACATTATGAAATTTGATGATAAATCAGTTGCACTTGTAATCCTCTGGCACCATCAAGTGCACCCACCAAACTGAGGTGATGATTTTATCAATATTACACGATAGTCAGATGCTAAATTGGTGTAGTTTTCAAGGTTTTATTTGTAAATTTTCGATTATGGTGATGATATTGAGAAGAGTTATTATAATCATTGCGATACTAGTTAATGAGGCTTAAGCATTATGTCTATCACATAGACTTAACATTAGTTGCCACGTTAACTAGGATTGTTAATCAAGCATGTAAATGTTTTCACGCAAAGTAGCTACTTTGACCATCTGTAACTTTTTTGTTAACGTAAGATATATTGGTTAATTAAACGGAATTCGGTAGTGGACAAACTGTAGTTTAATATGTTATGACGTCAGAATGGTCATTATTTTAATTTCATTTTAGCATGACATCAAAGTCGGTGATTTATCACTGACAGATTTTATATTATTATGTCTATTACATGCTATAGGATTCTAAATTTACTCTTTTTAATGTTTAATTTACAATTCATGAGATTATAATATAGTTTTCCCTGGGTAATTTATTCCTTCCTATTTTACGTGGCTTATACATGGCTTCTATGGCACGCTCTAATACAGAAAACCACTTCAACTAGGCGTTCACATATAATCAACTTACTTAAACCGCCTACTTTGCGCAGTCATATCTCAGAGACTAATTTAGCTTAATTATGCATATTGTATTCCAGTTATAAAGCACTAAATCTACTTTAAATTAACGTATTACAATACATTTAAATAAACTATTATGTACTTAAAAATTGACGTCAAAAGTCAGCTGATAAACCAAGTTCACCTTATCAGAATGGATCATGTTACCCAATTATCATTAATCTACGGTAATAGTTACTGTATGCTAATCGCATCTAAGGTGATATATCCTTAAACAAACACCTTGCAAAGGAATGCAAATTGTACTATAGTAGTGGCTTTATATTGTATTCAAGTTGACAAGCAATAAAAATAGGGGTGTTCATTTCTCTTCTGGTTCTCCTCCCAATTTTACGTCACATTTAATTGGTTTTCTGCCTTTGTCTGTCTCATGACATATAAAACTACTTCCTCAGGATTATATAAACATAAACTCAGTAGTGTATAATATTAGATATTAGAGTTGGTGATGGGAATTAAGTGTTAGTTCAGTATTACCCTTACAAATAATACAGATAAGGTACTATGGCATTGGCATAAGCCCGAAATGTTTGATTATAGATCTTCTCCAATGATCAGGGTTACTATTATGACGTTAAGAAATGGATGATGTTGAAATGTAGACTACTTAACTTATTACACCAAAGTGCTAGAATACTTAAAAACTCTTCAACTTTAAATTGATTGCTCTGATAGACTTTGCAGACTCTGCATATTGACTTAGTAACAAGAAATACAGTACAAAAATTAAAGTGGATTTTCCTGTTATGCTTTTATTTGATTTTATGGCTGGAAGACGAATTGGCGATTTATGGCTTTACAATATCACGTAAATAATGGGAAATTGAAGTTTATTTTGGCAAAGTCGTATAACTTAACTGACAACGTCTTGTTAAACTGTTAACTTGGGTGTTGGTCGATTTCAAATTTAAATTCAATGGCAGATTTTTTTTTTAATTTTATGCAATTGCGTTTGAAATTGTTGAGAGTTTAGTGGTTCAATATTTTGAATGTTCAGATGACTTTAACATCATCTTGATTCAAAATTATATCCAAGAAACAAAATGTAATTATGTAGAAATCGAGTTAGTCTACTTTCTAATGCAATTTACGTATATTTAATGATGTATCTTAATTGGTCCCAGAGTTATAGAAGCCCAAAGTTGCTACTTTTAATGAGGCCCTAAGCGACTTTTGATGTTTTGATTCTGAGACATAAACTTAACATACAATAGGTATAACTTAAGCACCAAATTAAATCGATGCTTAATTTTTACAATAAACTCAATTTAGTTAAAATTTCTACTATGCTAAAATTGTGCATCCAAGTTTAAGTGGCTAACAATGTTAAATCTACGTAATAAGCTCCATGTATAAGCCACTTAAACGTATTTTACCCTTTTATTTTATTGAATTTTTACAGGTTTTAAGGCATAAACTTAACATACAGTAGGTATAACTTATGCATCAAATTAAACTAAATTAATGCTTAATTTTTCCAATAAACTGTATTTAGTTTAATAAAATTTCTTCTTTGCTAAAATTAACGTAGCATAATCATGCATCCTAGTTTAAGTGGCTAACAATGTTAAGTCTACGTAATACGCTTTATGTATAAGCCACTTAAACTTATTTCATTATTTTTTTTAGTTAAATGTATTACAGGATTTGAGGCACAAATTTAACATAAAGTAGGTATAACTTAAACACTAAATAAAATGAAATTGATGCTTAATTTTTACAATAAATTCTATTTAGTTAATTAAAAATTTCAACTTTGCTAAAAATAATTAATTATAATTGTGCATCCAAGTTTAAGTGGCTAACAATGTTAAGTCTACGTAATACGCTCCATGTATAAGCCACTTAAACTTATTTTACCATTGTTTTTTATTAAATTTTTACATTGTAATTTTTAATTATAACTTTATCAATATTGTGACTACTGAGTTGCACTTTTAAACTTCATTCAATTGTGTTGGATTGAGGTTATGGCAGTTGATTAAAATCGTAGTCCATGGCCAGAACCTTCGATCTTGCTACTTGTACTGTAAGTTAGTTTTGGCTGACAATGTTTTTGATTGCAAAAAAAAAAGTCAAGAGTTGAATTTAAAAGCAGATAATGATTCAAGCAACCATGACACTCACTCTGTTATGTTTACACACGTACCCATATGAACCAGTATAAATTTCTAATGATATAGATCAGTTGCATTATCCTGTATATAATGTATTTATATTTATAGCTGTTTGGATTGCCACGAAAAGACCTTGTTTGGATGGAGTGGCTGATCATTCATGATTACTTCAGCTAAATATTACTTTTTTACAACTCAGTTACAGTATTATCGATTCTTATCCTCAAGGAAATGCGCTATCTCAATGACATTATTAAAGCTTTACATACACTATTGTGGGTATGTCTATCAACGACAGCAAATTGTTTATAAGCCCATAACTTATAATAATAAGCTTATGACAAACATGAGTGTTTATTTTAAGAATTCAAAGTTAAAAAATGATATTTTTAAGCTCATTGGGATTCTTAATAACATAAAACTAGACTAAATTACACTTTAAACTATATTTAGTCTATTTTAAATTGAAACTTTTATTTTGCTTAACTGAATTGTTTAAATTTGTTATTTTTTGTGTTGCAATCCTAGTTGACAGGGCTACTAATGCATTGTTTATGGTAAAATATGGCATACGTCCTACGTATCAGCCCTACATACTAGGCTAACCAACTACACTTTTATCAAATGTTTACTGCATTAAAGTAACGAGACAAATACGTATTGTAAGCAATGCAACTTATTCCCGTTTCTTTTTTAACAGCATTTTTTATGTTTTTGACACTATGAAATTATTGTCATGGATTGCAAATCGTTGTTAATAATCATTAAATGGTTTCCTATGGTTACTCAACCTTCATAGCAGTGGTCAATCTCCTAAAGACATTGATTTTTGAGAATGACCATTAAATGTAGTGTGAACTGTGCACTCATTTGCAATAATTTACTCTGTTTAATGTGTATGAAATGGTTGACAGTGTAGTTACTTGTTGTAGAGACTAAATCGATTATTACAAGACATCATGGCAGTGGCAGTGGAAGTGGCAACTTCAAGTTTGGACTGAACCATTAAAACCAATTGAAATTTTTATTTGTCATGACAGCATTTTATTTGGCAGTGCAAAATTATTGATTTAAATTTTGAGCAGACAATTTAGTGTGGTTAGCTTAATTACTGTACAGTACAACCCTGAAATTCAAAACTCTAATGTGCTGATTCAACTGGACCAATAGCAGTGTAGACATACTGTACTGTAAATATAATATTGATTTAATGTTTCAGATGACGCTGTCCAAAGTCTATTTATCGCTAAATTATAATTTAATTAGCAACAAATTTCGTATAACCAACCGGTGGCCATGGAAACATCATTTTAAAACTTCAATATTTATTTATTTTTTTTGATAAAACTCGTTTCCTCATTTTTGTTATTACGTTGCATTGCCTGCATTTTATTTTATTTGATGTTAAAAATAATTTTTTTTTCAATGAAATTTTGATGGCTTCTCTGCAATATTTTTATGTTTATTGATGGGGAGTGTTGATCGTTGATGGTAACAGCTTCAGCAGTGGGCGTGTCAAGTGGGATGCGGGGAAGTTAGGTAATGGATGGAACAGCCGCTATAAAAAAGCGAGCCCAAAGAGGCGCCAAATGAGGGGTTGGTAGAGTAGTAAGGAGGGAGGCGTTAGCAACAATGCGTCCCTTGTATACATACAGTACGTAAAGGGAGCTCTCCTCTCTCCCCCCCCTTCCCCCATTCCCCCCCCCTTTTGAAGCGTATGAGGGCAGGTTTTTTGGGGTGGCAATTAGCGGAACAGACGTCGAGACGGGAAAAGTCAAAGCTGCTCGACCCAGCCAGTCAAGAATACCAAATAGGCAGCCTAGATGAGCTAAGCTGCTTACGTGAGATTGCGCTTCTTATAAACAACTTTGGATGCAGACGATTTAGCCGCTTGGATGTGGCCAGCAGGACACAAAAGTTGAAAAATAAAGTGAAAAAAAGGGTCAATTTGCTTTATTAATTTAATTGTACAAATTATAAAATTACATTAAATATTATTTTTTTTTTAAATTTACCTTATGCTAATTTTTTGTGGGTTTGGCATACCTGGATCATGTTACCGGAAGTACTCCAATGTGGCATGTAATTTTGAGTAAAAAAGTTACTTAGGTTTGTTACTTCAGTTTATTAGGTTTTATACACCAGAACCACAGGCTTTTTATTAGCAAATGAACCAGTGGTTTCTTATCTCCATCAAATGTATTGAAAACATTTTGTGGTACATTGTGCTACAGGCTGTGGTACATTGTACATGAGTCTCTGGGACATTTGCTTTTAGTTTGCATTGCTGTATAAATTATGATTTAATTGTGATTATAATTGAAAAAATTCATATAGTTTAGCTAAAGTGAGACAATTGACATGCCATATGAAGGCTCAATTTGTCAGTAAGGACAATAAACATACAAAACTACAATACAATGTGGTGAATGTACCAAATTATTGACGTTAACAGTGGTTCTTATAGTCAAAATATAACTTAGTACACATTAAACAATACTATTGTAGGTATAAAATAATATAATTGATCAAATTTAATATCAAATTTAAATGTAATTTTAAGAAACTGTTTTTTTGAATGTTTTATAAGCTGATAAAACAATTTGTTTTTTAAATTTAATTGACATTTTATTGAATACAATACCAGGATACAAATTAAGTTCATCTTTGAAAATTAATTGTTTCTTTTAATTTTAAACTTTCATCATACAATTAATAATAGATATAAATCTACAGGAAACTTAGCATGCAGTGCAAGTGTAATGATTTAATTAAAAGTATAATTAAGTCATGAAAAATGTATTAAAAATAAAGAAAGTACAATAAAAGACAGCACCAGTAATTTAGTAGTAAACCTGATTTAATGAAAATGGCTGCAATTTACTGTGGCTCAGCGTACCAAACATAATTGCAGTACTTTAATAAATTAAGTTAATATAATTTCATCAAATTTAAAATTACACAATTTAAAATTGACAGAAATTTTAAAAATTTAAAATCGACAAAAATAAAAAATAAAAAATAAAATTAAAAAAAGAAAAAGAAAAAAAAATTGAACAAAAATTAAAAAATAGAACAAAAATAAGTAAAGAACAAAAACGAAAAAAAAAGAACAAAAATTAAAAAAAAATGGAAAATTGGAACAAAATTAAAAAAAAATTAAAAAGTAACGTTAATGTTTCCTTAAGAGATAAGATTTAAATTAAACAAATTAAAGAAAAACCATTACGAATTTTAGATAATTTTTCCCTAAAAACGTATGCAAAATCAAACCATCCTTAATAAACATGCGGCTCAAAATTGAGTTTAAATCCCTTCTCCATAAAAATGTATGGCAGACTCTTATATCCAGGCGGCTGCTTATAACTAAGCAATCAAGTACATAAAAAAGTAGGCAAAATAGGCAATAATGACGTGAGCAAAAGTAGCGTCTGCAGTTGAGCGTTGCAATGAGGCTACCTCGTCTCCATCTCCAAGGCTTTTTAGCATTGTAGCTCGACTCCGCTCGGCAGTCTAACATTTTCCTCGGTCGATACAAGTAACGTCGTTGGTGTGTGTCCGCGTCACCACTCTCTATACGAAAATACAAGTACGCCATGTTCATCAATTTATCCGCTAACAAACCTAAAAACAACAAAATATGTGTATCAAGTGCATAGATGGATATTGAGTGTGTTGTGAAATGAAGTTGTGGAGTGTATAATGGAGCATTTATTTCCAGAAGAAAGTGTGAAACGTGTATGTTGGATGAAGAGATCAGCAATAGTACCTCCATCAGTAAGGTTTTTTCAATGGGAGCCTAATAAACAACACTGTCTGGCGTTAGATAACATAACATTTTAGCTATTTAAAAACAAAACCCCTTCTCAACTTCACAAAGTCAAAGAAAAATAATAAGAAAAAGAAAAGATAAAAAAAAAGGTATCAGTGATCATTTTTCGCCTTAAATAATTCAATATATTATACACACGTCTTATTAATTAATTATATCTACACAATAATATAGACTGTATTATATGTATATTATGTATATGGTATTTTGTGGTTATAAAAATCAATAGACACACACACACACTCAAAATAATCATGGATTCGCGTGTTGCCACTGAGAATCCCGCTGTATTTAGTCCACACCTGAAAAAGGTGCTAAAAAGCTTCCAACTCACATCCATGAGGAGCTTAAATGGACCAGACACAAGACCCGTATTTGGATTGAACTACACTTTACATGAGAAGGATCCAACTTCAGCCTTGTTGGCTCCTTTTGCAGTCACCACTTCAGCCATTCATCATGCTAAAAGTAATTTAGTTTCATCAGATGGAGTTTACTTTAAGAAACGGCTTAAAGGTAATGGTCTTGTCAATGGTAGTGGTGGCACCAACGGTAGCTCTTCTTCTGGTCCTGGTGGTGGTGGTGTTGTTGCTGTTGGAACTGGAGGAGTAGGAGTAAGCCAGAACCTTACACAGAATGGAACTTCAGTTAAAAACATGCCCGGTGATAGCAACAATAATAATAAAAACAATGAGGCTAGTAGTACAAGTGCCAACAACAACAAAAATCATGTTAAAATTACTAGCAAAACTGTGGAGTCTGTTGTAAACGGTAAGAGTAACAGTGGTTCTGAAAATGGTGGTGTGGAACCGTTTGGTGAGGATCGCGATGGTCTTGAGAGTGATTTATTTCTGGGACCACCACCCTTCCCCATTCAGCAAGTGCCTATATTAACGGCAGCTGATCAGGGGTGGTCGGAGAGCAAGACTCAGTTGGAGGGCGAGATGATCTCATGTTTTGTCGTTGGTGGGGAAAAGCGTTTGTGTCTGCCCCAGATACTCAATTCGGTTCTTCGTGACTTTAGTCTGCCTCAAATTAACGCGGTATGTGACGAGTTACAGATTTACTGTTCGCGATGTAGCCAGGAGCAGTTGGGAGTGTTGAAAATGGCCGGAATTTTGCCACCAAGCGCTCCCAGCTGCGGTCTGGTTACCAAAACTGATTGTGAGCGACTGTGTAACTCGCTTTTACACCGTTATCCTCCCAGGGCATTTCACAATATCCCACCGGAAAAGAGGCCCCATCATTTCAAAATTTATCACGAATGTTTTGGTAAGTGCGAGGGCATTTTTACACCGGACCATTTCAACGTGCCAGACGCCAAGTGCATTGAGTGCACCGAGTGCCATGGCTTAATGTCACCGCAAAAATTTGTTGGACATGTTCATCGGTCTTTGGAGAACCGTACGTGCCACTGGGGCTTTGATTCAATGAGTTGGAGGTATTACATACTAGTGGCTAAAGGACAGGACAACATGAATCAGCTAAAGGACCAGCTGGACGAAATGAAGAATAGGTTCGATAATACTAAAAATAACCAGAAAAGGAAACAGCTGAGACCTACCCAGATTAAGGTAGGAACCAAATTATCAATTTTTCTTATTTTTTAAGATAACAAAATAAAAGAGCAGGTGGCCTTATTTTCTTTACCCGTGTGCCAGATATTTTTTTAGGGAATATCCCAAATTTAGATACTATAATGTCTTCAAAGGTCTTAAGTAACTAAATATTAGTCATAGGTAGCTAAAATGGGTCTTAAACTGATTAAACTGTCATTTCAAATGGCAAAAACTTTGTGCTGATTGTTGAATTTTAACTTCCAGACACTAAATTTCGATTTTAAGTGGCCAATTTAGTCTTTTAAGTGACTAAGTTAAGTTTCTGAAGTCTAGTGACTATCTAAATCCGCTTTAAAATGCCTAAAATACCATTTCAAGCGACTAAATTTCAACTTAAGTTATAAATTGGTATAAAAACATTTATGCTGATTGTTGAATTTTAACTTCCAGAGACTAAATTTTGAAATGGTAGTTCAATTTCGATTTTTAAGTAGCCAATTTGGTCTTTAACTGCATCCAAGTATCACTTGTCTAAATTCTGAAGTCAAGTGACTAACCAAATCCGCGTTTAAATGCCTAAAATACATTTTTCAAGCGACTAAATTGCAACTTTAAGTTACTAATTGATATGAAAAAATTTTCCAAAATTTTTTTTGCGTCGTAAAAGTTGGTGTTGTTTACTATGAAAACCGTTTTATTTCCTGATAAACGTCAAATATATTTTTTTTTGTATTACTGTTGACCTCGACAAGGACGACTTTGCAGTGACTGCAGTCTATATTGGCGCTGAGTAGCTTTGACATGCAGTTGAATGGGCGTGCCAAGTCATCTGCATGTTTGCTCATTAAATTTCTATGTTTTTTTTTTATATTTTATTTTATTTTGGGAGTCTCTACAATACAATACAACAAAATAAAATATAAAAAAGCACAACATTTTTGGAGATTCTTTCATTTTGCTTACTACAGCACTAAGTTATTACCCTTACAATGTATTTTAATGCTATTTTGTTGACTGAATGGCTTCAGTTTGTACAGTATGTGTACAGTACAATATGTGTATGTTCAGTACATGTATTTGTATCAAAGGCAAGTAGGCGTGGTGTAGGAGGTTTTTACCCAAATTAAGTCCTTCATCAAAAGCGATAACGTTTGTAACCTTGGATACATAATCGATACAATTGGAGATGATGGATTTGTAGATGCAGGAGCAATGTTGTTGTTTGTTAGTGGGTGTTGTTGTTTAGAAGGAAACGGATGTACATTGGGTTGGGGGAAGTAGGAAGCCCTTACCTTTCATTCACTCTACTTACCAATTTTAGATTTTCAAAGTAAAAATTGATTATTTTATATTCAGGATTCAAATTTTGGTTCCTCCCTGAATTTCGGTGCTCCCAGAACCGTGATTGATGCTTTATCTAGTTTTAAGGACTCGAATTTTGGTATTTAGGACACTAAATTTGGTGATGCTTAGTTTTAACAGTCGAAACTTATTATTTTATTGATTTTTTTTCTTCAAATTGCTACTGTATATCAGGATGGTACTTGTATTTACCAATCACTCTGAGACTCCAGTTTCTTTTTTCTGTATTGAAAAATAATTTTTTCTTTACTTTCATTGAAGTTTTGTTGTTGGATTTTGATCGATAATCAAAGGTTGTTTTTTTATCGATGTAAATAGTGAATTGAAGATGCTGGATTGTTAGGGAGGAGTAGAAATGTGTGTTACACCTACAGACAAAACTCAAGAGTGATGTGAATGTGTAGTGTGTAGAGCTGCTGTCTTTTCAATTGATGTGTAGAGAGATATTAATAGATTTCTCTTAGTACATGTTCAACTTTTATGTTACCCACTGAAAATTGTGGGTGTGGTAAATACTGTGCAGTATTATTTTTCAATTGTTTACACAAGTCAAATTAAAGAATGAAAATCACTGAAATTGATACAGTGCTTAAATAAACAAACTGCATTATAATTTTATATACCACATGTGTAGAAAATCAATTAATTGATTATTGCGAATAAACACCTGCTAAAAAAAGTGATTTCAAAGTCAACATTTGGAGAATGCATAAAATAATGTGCTATTTTAAATAATTATAATTGAGTTGTCAATGTTTACTATGAAAAAAATAAAAGTTTAATTCAATAGTAATTAGGCGCAAATTTAGGTAACTTTGATGCTATTTTGGTTGTAAACTAAGACGACGTAAAATATAATATTAATCCAAATTAAAGTATATTTACTTGGTTACTAAATTTAATTTAGTTAGCCATTATAGCTAAATTAGTTTCAGAGTTATGAACGACCAAAGTTGCCAGTTTCGTAAAGAGACTACTAATGGTTAACATGAATTTAGCTAACTTTGATGCTATTTTGGTTTTGAAATAAAACAACGTGAAATATAATATTAATCCAAATTAAAGTATGTTTAGTTGACTACTAAATTTAATTTAGTTAGCCATTATAGCTAAATTAGTTTTAGAGTTATGAACGACCAAAGTTGCCAGTTTCTTTACTAACAGTTAACATCAAATCCTAGAATAAGTGGCTGCCAATGCATTTTCTATGACATAGACCTCATGTATAAGCCACTCGTTCTTGAAACCTCATTTCATCAACCCAAAAGGTGTGTTATTTCCCAAACAATAATATTTTTAATTCACAATAATAATTTGCGAATGGCCAAAAGTCAAAAAGAGGAAAAAAAAAAAAGGTTATAGGTAACTTAATTATCAGTATCTATTCTTAATAATCTCTTGTGCTAAAAATAATGATGGCTTTTGCACGTAGAGGAAAGAAAAAGTATGACAAGATTTTCTTTCTTTCTTTAAATAAAAATACAAGTTTATAAGAATGTAATTTGCAAGTTTAAGCCGAAAAAGTGTGTAGGTAATGCAATGCAATGCAATGCTGTGGGCTTGAAAAATGCTATTAAAACAGGGCACTTACGTGATTTCCATGCTGAATTGTATTTCTTTTTTTTTACTTTGTTATTGCTATTTTGCCATTGCATTACATGGCTTTATTGATACAATGGCACGACAGCGTTTCCAAATGGATTGCTAGACGTCACTTGTGTGTGAATGCTTTTCTTATTTTTATTTTTTTAAGTTTAGATGTGGGAGGGATTGGGAGGATGTTTTAGCAGACGCCAGTCTTGGAAGTATGTGGGTGGTGACTGGTGAGGAGATTGAAGGCTTTGCGTGCGCGCATATGACGTCACGGGGTCATCTAAATGTTGAAGGATATCAAGCTCTTTTCTCCTACAGTATGTGTGTAACTAACTTACAGCAAAACTGCAAGGCTGTAATTTGAGTTGTGTTGAGTTTAAGCTGGAAAGAGAGAGAGAGAGAGAGAAAGAGAGAAAAAATTGTATATACAGGATTTAGCTTGACTTAGGCTTAGCACTGTTAAGAAAAAAAATTTCCTTTAACCTCCAGATTGTTTTCTTCCTATTCATGTCTAGCCAATGTGATGACTGGCACAACCCACAGTTATGCAAATGCCTTACATTGCAAATATTTTTTGCTAAATTAGCAACAAAATGCTATTTAAAATTTTAAAGAGGCTAATTTAGTTGACGAAGTGCTGATTTAAGAATCTCAAATTGACATTTTAAGACATTTAAGGTGTTTTGTGTTTAAATTAACTATATTTTAGTAATTGACTTTAGACATTGACTTTTTAGGACATTGAATTTAGTTTGTAATGCCTAAAACAGGTTATTTCAACGCTGAATTTTAACTTTTTTGGGGAAAAAATGCAGTTTTAAAAACCTAAATGTAATGCCTTTTTGTTTGTTAATAAACAAAATTTAGGTTGTTACTAAATTTGGCACTTTAAAAATGAAACATGACGTTTTTCAAATTTAATTAAATGATATTGATTCGTACAATATGGATCTCTACTTCTGGGAAAATGTAATTCAGCTAGTAAAAAATATTTCTCATGGGTTTGAAAAATTGAAATGGGATGGAAACCAAAATTTCTGGGAATTTGTGCACAATTTTCTTAAAAATAGCAGTCGGAAAAGTAAGAATAGACACAACATGAAACCCCCCACATGAGTTGACTGCGTTCAAAATATTTTTTATGAACTATTTTAAAGCGGAACGACTGTTTTAGGCGATTGAAAATGCTTATATTATATCACATCATCATCTCCCAAACCTACCCGATACCCTTCCACCCCTCGAAATAGTAAAAAAAAGAAAAAAAAACACTTTTTTTTGAGGTGTTAGCTATTCGTGCGTTGAATTTAATATCAAACCTCATTGCTTTTCTATGTAGTTTTTTATCGTTAAATAAAATCAACCTCTTGTTTTTACACCAAAAATGTCTGAGACTAAATTTCAACAGCAATTGATTAATTTTTAATTATATTTTTTAAATTGATTTATTTGTTTTTTTATTTTTACCAATGAGATTCTCAAATGGGATATACTGTAATGCAGTTGTTTTTTAATTATCCGTTGACTTTGACACAATTTTTTTATATAAATTAGGACAGCTGAACAAATTGCAGTTGTAAAATTATAAATTATTGCTACCCTATTTCAATATACAGCCAATAAAATTTATTATTTTACAGTATTTCTAAACGTATGATTTTTTAAACTCTTACTAGAGTGCGGATTTGACGTCATTTTGGCTCTGAACTGCATTGGTTAATCAAAATTTAATTATACCATGTTAAAGTAGACTTACTCTTCTACAAAATCCAATTTACATATCTAATCTGGCTTAATTAGTTTTCGAGTTATGTAGTCAAAGTCGCCAGTTTAAATAACGCTGTTTGGGTTTGCCATCCCAGTTTAGGTGGCAGCCAATGCTAAATCTCTGGTAGACTCAATGCATAAGCCACGTAAACTTGTTTGGTTATTGCAATGAACGAAAAAAATTGTTATTGAACAGAGAAAAATCGATAATTCACCTTCATTTACTAAAATGCGCATGTGTAGTAACCTAAAAGTCAATAATTTGCTGAGCATATAATATGTAAACAATTTAGTGTAATGATTAAAATTTGTTTTCTTCCTTGAAATAAATTAAAAGCCTCATCAAATTATTATTATAATTTGTATACTGTTTTAATGTGTGTTCAAAACAATGAAGAAATATGGCTTTATGGAATTTTAAACTGAAATCTTGTAGCATCAAAGTTCAATTAAGTGACACAGTAAAATAGGACAAAACAATTACGTTTACTCAACACAATGTAATAATGAAAATAACAACAATAATAATTACAGATGATAATTTTGTAGTCAACCTATACCCTAATTATTGTGAAAAGGGGGTTTTAGTTTTATTTATGGCTCAACTCACTTTTATTTACTTCAAAATTATACATGGAAATCGATTGTAACATTTTTAAAAATAGATTTGCACTTTTCGTTTCGCACAAAATAAAATCGATAAGTAAATAAATCGACTTTTAAAACTTCCTAAATATTACACTTTAAAGACTAGAATTTATATGAACTAAATTCTAGTGTCTAAATTTGTATTAATTTTGCATAACTTTGTGTCTGCTGCGGTTTTAGTGTTATCTAAGTTGCTGCTATTAATGCTGCAATGTTATTGGTGCAAGTTGCATCACGTGGGTGAAATTTAAAAGGGAGCAGGTCACAGCTAGGCATTTAAAAAATGAAATACAGATCCCAAAAAAAGATAGTAAAAAGTACATGATATCTTTTTGCAAAGATTTGTTTTTTGGGAAAGAGAGATAGTGTTTGAAATTTTTAATATATGATTAAATTTGTTTGTCTGTCTGCCAGGCCATCGAGGCCAAAAGCACTATACTTCAGCCATCCAAACTGACCAGACTGGTTTTTTTTTTTTCCTTCTTAAAAATTTTTTTATGTCTTGAAAAAGAGGGAGAAAAAAAGTTGCTGCTTATTCTATCTTTGAACTATTACTGTATTATTATTATTTTTCTATGGCCAAAATAATAATAGACGGTTTTACCAGGACAAATAGACCACAACATCAACTGAAAATAAATTGATAGACTGTAAAAAATTGTTGTGGCTATTTCCTTTTTTCAGAAGCAAATAATAATATTATGTTTTGGGCTGGTTAACCTTGTCTTTTTTTCAATAATAATTGTTGATTTAATTATTGTTTTAGTATTGTCCGGTTTCTAGCTGTCCAGTGACAAAACAGGATAGTTAATTGTCCATTTTATTATGTTTAATTGCGGTTTAAGTAACTAATGTGATGAATTTAGTACAAGTGGCTTCTATAGTAAATGCACGTTAAGTGGCAACTTTGGATGCCTATAACTTTTGAACTAAATTAGCTATCATCGATGGCTAAATTGCATTAAACAGTGAACTAACTCTACTTTAGCATTATGTAGAGCTATTTTGTTTAAGGGGTATCAGTTGGGGCCCACATGGTACCAAAGTCAGCTGTTCATTCATCATGCTTCAACTTTAAATCATCACATTTCCCAAATAGTTAATCACTAAATTAGAAATGAAAATAGTCAACACATAGTAGTCGAAACTTTTTAATGTTAATTAGTTTTTGCTTAAAACTGTTAATGAAATTTGGCCCCCTAAAGTGTTATTTTACTGGACAGCCATCAGTTTGTTAACCACATTGTAATTTGGCGTATGTATAATATTATTACACGGTATATATTTTAATATTAGTCCCATAAAAGGACAAAGGAGAAGGTTAAGGGGGAGTGGCAACTGAGAGGAAACATTAAAAATGAAGCAGGCAAATGGCCTGTTCAGTGCTTGTGTTCTCAAGCTGAAATTGATCATTTGAGATTTAAGAAAAAAAAATAAGATTTATGAAATGTGGCGAAAAGGGCGTGTCACGGTTAATTTTGAATAATTTTCTCAATGTTTTCACACTTGACTGTAATAATATTTTGAAGAGTAATAACATATTCCTTAGCCAAGCCCATGTACACAGTAAACAGGGCCTTGCTACTGTGTGTATGTGTAAGATAACTTAGTAAGACGACAGTGGCTGCTTAAAAGACAAGCAAAAAAAAAATATTAAAAAATTTCTTTACCTTCATTTACACTCAACCTTTCATAATGTGTTTTTTTAATACTCAATGACTTTTGATGAATAGTTGATTATACCCACTCGCCATCTTCCTCTTAAAACATTTTCCTGAATTGAAAATTTCACTATGAATTAAAAAATAATCACATCTTGGAAGAGGCTAGTTTAGTATTTAGTTTGTCAGGTATTAAATACCAGGTGATTTTCGAGGTTGAAACACAACAACTACAAGGAAAAAACGCCATTAGAACTGATGAGATTTAGTCTCATTACTTTTTTTTGGGAACTGATAGACTTTATTCAGTGTCAATAACAGTGATCCAACCAAGAAAATCAGCCGGTATATTGATGAAGATAGGACTGGATTGACCTCTTCAGCTTTTCTTGTCTACTCAACCGCCTTTAAATGTCTACCTACCATCTTTAGCTCAGTTTTTTTTTTCTGGGAATTTTTTATTTTCAGTGAATAACATTGGCTGAAGTGAAAATGCTGTATAATAATATAATAATGATGTGGTTTTTGTTATGCAAGGAAGTCGTAGGATGGTTTTAAGGTTTTGTTGATACACTTACACAATGTCTTTTTTACATTGTTACTTTAGTTATATATTTTTGGTAATGTAAATAACAATTGGTAGGTTTTTATTGCGAGTTTTATTTTAGGAAATTTGCTGTCATTTGTGTTGTTGTTGAAATCTTAGTAATTTGATATATTTTCTAATTTTTTGTTGTTTTTGTAACTTTTTACTGTCATTTGTTTTCTGATCTATTTTTAGTAACTACATTGAAGTATTTTACTTTTTTATTGAGGTTTTTAAAATAATTTTATCATATATTTTCCCTCTGATTATTGCAGTACTGTAATTTTAGAAAGTGGTTTTTCAATTCGTAATAATTTTACTGTAATTTGTATCTTTTTATTTTATTATTTTTTAAAAAGCATTTTGTAATTTCATTATTATGAATTTTCAATGTGCAAAACGTGTACTGCATTTTCCAAACAAAATTCAAATTGTATATGAATGATGCAACCAAAATTTACAAGGTAAAATTTCTATGTAGGAAAACATACAAAATTATTCAAGAAAAATATAAGTTTTGTTTTCTTATCATTGCAAAAACTAAAGTGCATACAAAATTTGCATAAAACAGAAATATCACCCAAAAAAAAGTTGTTTTATTTTGTTACTAAAAATATTTTAAGAATAGGATTTGCATTATTTAACGTTAACGTAAAGAAACCTGCAAAATAGTACAGGAAAATGTCCAAAAAAATTATTTAACATTGTTTTAACCTGTGACGTCACTAGTTAACAATTGCAAAAAGCCATAGGGGAAATTTGATTGTAGCAAAAGCGTGTTTTCGTGATGATGATGATGATCGTAGCTGTGAGTTGAATTGATTTACAGTTCATATTGTTGGTTCTCTCTCACTCCCTACAAAGATCTTTTTCGTCTTCGTTTCAACCGCTTTTTTACACCCACTTTTTCTCTCTTATTTTTTCTTGGAAGTCATTTTGGTTTTTGGAGGAACTCAGCTTATGTATGTACAGTAAGCTCTGGTGCAACGTTAAAATATTTTTATTGAAGAGTTGCCATGATCATTATAAGCAAAACTAAGAAAAGAGCAGATTTGCTTTTTGCTGTGTTTTTTTTCTTCTTAACTTTATTTTTAAAATTTCAACAAAAAAAATTGAGGAAATTTATGGATGTCCCCAGTGATGAATTAATTACTTTGGAAATTTATGACTTCTATGGAGGTTTATTTTAAGATTTTAATGCAAGAATTAGCATTTGTGCTTATACGTGAATAAATTACGTATTACAAGTACAGATAATTAATATTGTGAATTTTTTTATGGCTTTTTCTAATCAGCTTAACATTTTTATAATTCATTTTAATTGCAAAACATTTTAGATTTTACGACTTTGCTTTTTGACGTAAAATGTAAATGTGTGTTAGGAATTGGATGCTCAGATGCCGTTTGGGGCTTTTGAAAATACACACATGGCCACATTCACATTTTACACAGTGTAACCAATTGCACATTAGGAAATTCATAATGTACTCTTTCACTCTCTTTTTTTTTTTGCTCTCCCTTTTCGCCTTTCCCAGAAATTGAGGTCACATACATACACATTATACACACGCATTCATGTCTCTCATTCTCCATAATACACACAAAACGTCATCAATTTTTGCAGCAATCATATAATGTCATTTGGCTTTATTTTTCGCATAATTACTGGATTGGAACTGCAAATACTGTACGTAGGCGAAAAGACGCTTTGGGGGACTGACTTTGACGCCATGGTGGTTCCAAGCCAGACTAGATAAAAGGCTGGCACTAAGTAATATTAAAGTAAATCTAACCTACTACCAAATATCACTAAAATAATCAACGTAGCTAAATTAGTTTCTGAATTATAGGTCGTCAAAGTTGCCACTTTCGCTGTGATAAATGAGTTTCCAGCTAACTTTAACGCCATTTTGATCTAAAATTAGGATAACAGCAAAGGTGACACTGTGTCAATCTAAGTTAAAGTTAGTTCACTGTCAAATATTGATCACCTGTCGACTATATTTAAGTTAGTTTCTGAGTTATTGATTACCAAAGTTGCCACTTTTTACTTAGTAACATTAACATTACGATCGATTTTCTAATTGAAGTACTGTAGCTTAAACTATAAAGTATACCAGTTGAGTTTTACACACGGACAAAATTTCTTTTAAACAAGTTTGCAAGTTGAATGGCATAAAGTAACATTGGTCAAAACATTTGAATTCTTCTTTGTAGTAAAGATTAAACCCATTGCATTGCCTGATGTAAAAGTTGCATTGAAAAAAGGTGGGTGTGGATAGGGAAGTGGTGAAAAACTGGCTTTACAAAGTGAGGGGGGTGTTGAAGGATAAGTAGGGGGGTTGTAAGGGGGGGTGTAAGAAAAAGGGGGGAGGGAAGAGATCAAGCAATGGATTTACAACTGTAGCCTCTATTCGAAGGCCATCGTTCAATTAAAGTCACGTTCAATCAACAACAGCTCATCGACAAAATAGCACAAGATATCATTCACACATGTTTATTGATTTCTGTTAACAAATAATAATTTTGCCAATATTTTTTCTCTCTATCTTCCCAAAAGCTTTGTGTGATGTGCGAGTAGCCATTTCTGACATAAAAGTCAATACAGTACAGTACAATTTTGCCAATATTATTGTACTGTAACATGCAAATATACAGTGGATATAAACTTACTGTATGGCCTTGTCAATTGATGCTATTGGCAATCAATGCATGGCCATTTTTCACGTTAAACAAACAAACGAAAAGTTCAATGTAAAATTTACTATTGGAGAAAATGCAGTAAAAGCTTCAGCTTAAAATTGTTGCATCGATTAGTTTTATTAAGGGAAAGTGCAACATGTTACATGTACATGGCTTGAATGTTTTTTTTTTGTGGTGTTTTTTATACGTGAAGATAAGCTAGTTTTTCTCTTGTGTAGCCATGATTCAGACATTATCATTGTTGACTGCTTTGCTAGTTATCTTTTAGTGTAAAATTTATGGTAGAAAATACCTATCATGTGTGATAAGTCAGGGTGATCAAACGCTTTGCTTGGCGGCTCACAAATTCACAATTACAAAGCTGGCGTTGAAAAAATAGCAACTGAAAAGGTGTTTTTTTTGGACAGTTTTATCATTTTTTTTTTTTTTTTTTTTGAAGTGTAAACTATTTTTTAAAGTTGATTAAAATGAGAGTTTTTGTTGGGCAAAAGGTGAAATGTTTATGTGTGAATAATTGAAGTTTGGTTTAATGAAGAAATTGGTGATGGAAAGGTCAAAATGTTTAGATTTTTCTTGATGGAAGAAAATTTGAAGAGCAAATTTAAAATGTGAGCATTTTCATGTGCAAATTTTAATTGCAACTTTGCAAAACTTTTATTGTAAAGATGCAATGTTTTTGAGAATTGAAACTGTTCCACGGACCTCACGTTGCCAATCGTTGCTTTTTTCATATTAAATCGGTTAAGGCAAGGGTGATAAATAATATCAAAACGTGAAAAAAATCCTCAAAATATTTAACGTGACTAAAGTCGATTTGAAGCTGATAAAATTCTTTTTACAATTGAGCGGATGCTTGAAAACAGTCTGCAGGCCACTTCCGGTTTTTAGTAAGGTAATTGTGTGTATTTGGTCGAGGTCGTTTAATTGTTATTTCGATTTAGGTAAAACGAAAAACATGTTTTAATTTTCTTCTTCATTTTTTTATTTATTTTTGAATTGAATTCAGCTCAGTTCGTCTGCTCAGCAGTCAACTCAGATCTGTTGTTAATGCTGCTAAATTAGCTTCTCCTCCCAACAAATAATGTTGCTATATATAATATGAGCCACGACGATGAAATAACGAATGGCCTTTATATTTTGGTTTTTAGGACAACAAACTCGTTCTCCAAAAAAGCAGTTAACTTAGTTACATAGCCAACAACGCATGCTCAGTCTGTGTCTGGCTCAACTGCTGCAGCGGCGCCACAATCACTTTGACCTCGCCAGCATTTTATATACTCGGTTACATAAGATAGACAAATTTAGTCCCGGGAGACGGTGACATTTTGGAATTTAATACAAAAACTGTCACGCCTCGATGCAAAGCAACAACGGCAACAACAAAAAAAATAGCTGCAAATTATTGAATGATCTGCCCACTTTGGCACCGTCTCGGCTCACAACCAGAATATCTAAACTCAATTTAATTTTATGATGTCAAACAAGAGTTGGTCGATTACAAATGGCAACAAACCGAATTAGTTTATCTAATTTCGTTTATGAATTATTGATCTTCAAAATTGCAAGATATCGAATGTTACAACGCAAAAACTAAATGATGAGCCCACTTTGAGTTCTTCGTGGACTCAAACTAAAGTTTCAAAATTAAAAGTAATTATACCACATTAAAATACAGTGGGTTTACTACAAACTATGAAATACTTAATTAGCTATCTACATTATTTCTCTAGTTATTGATGCTCAAACTGGGACCTTTGCGTCATCTTTACCATAGCATTGTCTATGGACTCTCTCAACATACAGTATACAAGTCATTTAAAACTTTACCAAATTTATTTATGTTAGCGGCTTTGAGTCTTTGGCTTTGTGTTTACAGTTCCTATGAAGAAACAATTATGTATAATTATTAACTGCTATGATGTTTTTCTAAGAAACACTCATTTCTGAGCATCTCATACCCCATCATCTCTTAAATCAAAAGCCACCTTTTTAGGTTAAGTTGCAGATGACATATTACAGTTAATGATAAACGCTGAGAGGGTGTTTTTCATGGTGGAAGAGGGTAGTGTGTCCTTTTCCAAGTTAAAAGCAAATTAACAGAAAAGCAAGAAATGCACATGGTGATACAGTATGTAACTACTGAAAATGAATTTTCTGACTTTTTTTTCCCAAACTATGGTACCAAAAAAAAAGAAAAAAACATCCAGTTCCACTCTCTTTCTTCCACCCAGCTCAGTCCAATCTGATTTATTTTGGCATTTATGTTTACGATTTTTTTTCTTCTTCTTTGAACAAATTTTATAGACTTCTTTTTCAGCCAAGCATGGAGAAAGGTCTCCCAGAAAATTTAAAAACTATATTCCTTCACCCTAGTTCCTGACCCCCCTCTTCCCTCCCCCAACTTCTTTCCCATCGTCTTTAAATTTCTTTCTTGGTTTTTTTTTCTTATGTATTTTTGCATGCCTATGATCTAATGGCACATAATGGGGCTGGGATGTGTGCAGAGTTAAAATTCTGGGTTTTCTCTAAAGTGGGTGTGGTATAGGGAAAACAGTCAGCAATTTGTGGGAGGGTGTACTTGTAGGTACTGTACCTTGCATCAAAGGACGTGAATTTGGTGGGGATTGAGGACATGGAGTGGGAGGGGGAGGAGGTGACTGTGTGAATGAAAGAAATGCGAATCTAGGAGGTCAGTGTTAAATTTCTTGCAATATTCCATATACATTGCACCCTTGTAGCGACCCTATTTAAATGGCCCCCATGCTAGGCTGGGGTTAAAATTAACCCCCTCATTGAAGTCTGTCTCATAATAGGCTTCCACTATTCCACTGGAAACTGCTTGAGACTTCCAGGTGTAACAGTGTGTGCCAGTTAGAGGAAGAAGGAACATGTGGGGCATTTTATATTTTTTTTTTCTAGGGCTTTGGGTTAAAAAGAGCTACAATCCTACCCCCTCCCTTTGCTTTTCCTTTAAAAGTTTCTTTGAGTTTGAGGTTTTTGAGAAAACCCAAGGACACAACAAACGTACAAGAGGCATATTGCTCAAGAAAATGACAAGGAAGATTGGCAAGTGTGTCCTTTAAACTAGGAGTGGTCTTTTAAGTCTTATTTGGTATTATAGGGCTGTGGTCGGCAACCTTTTGACCCAAAGCTCATTTTAGCTATTCAGAAATACACGGTGGCTTCTTTTTTTCTCATAATGTTGACAATTTAGAAATGTTAAGCACCTTTTTTATTTCCAGAATTATTTTTTTCTCATAGTATTTGTGGCAAATATGTTGTGAATTTTTTATGCCAAGTGTTTATTTCATTTTGGCAATTTTTAGGACAGTTCTTGTATATTTTTGTAGGAAAGTTTTTTGCATATTAAGGTTTTCTGTAACTAGGTTGACAGTACTGTACTAAGTACAACATTTGTAAATCCAATAATTTCTGTTTAAATCTCCTATTTGTGCTTGGCAGCTCAAAGTAGCCGCGACACCAAAGGTTGACAGTCTCAAATATCACATTATTCTATCCAAGTAGTGGACCAAACACCTTTTGTTCAAATATCTTGAGCAATATAGGTGAGAGAGATCTGAGACAAGGAAATAACAAACTCTGTAAACCGGTAATGCTCCTGTGTATCGTATTTGAAGGAACAACAACAGGACCAGCTGGTTTCTAAAGGGATATCGTACTTTAGTAATGTACTGTAGTATGTGTGTGCTGAATGGGTTTTTGGTTCTTTTTAGAGGTCCTTCTTTTTAAAAGTCTTGAGCTAGACATTTTACTGTAGTGATATGATGAGTGACCCCTTTAATGACACTTCTTTTCACCGAAAAAAAGCCCTTTCTATACTTCTTCACTCTTTGAGATCATGATGATGGACTATTGTCTGTAAAGAACCACCCTTCCATTTCTTTTGTCCTGTCCATCCCTGCAAATGATTGATTGTGGTGAGCAACCGTTTGACGCTTTTTATTTCCAACACACAGACTGGAGACTTTTCTTGAGAAATGTTTCCTTTTCAATTAAAAAACCTAAAGGAAAAGAGCACTAGAAGAAACCCAGAACTTTGAAACGCAAATTCAATAGGCATTTTTAGTGGGTTTTGTGGCCTCCAGTAAAAAAAACGGTTTTTTAAAGAAATTTTTGTTGAAAAGGGGTCTAGTCTACTTAAAAGTTGAAATAAAAGTGCGAATTTTAACACTCTTTTAAAACACTTCTTAATTGAAGTTGTAAACTTTCTTTTTTTTTGGGGGAAATCTTTTCATTTTTAGTTTATTGTCTTCACTGAGCTTTCTATGCATTTTATGAAATTACTGCAGGGGGTTTTTTACACCATGGAAACTCAGCATACACTTTGATGAAACGTCTTTTGATCTCTTGACAATTCCATTTGACTTGTAAAATATGACCAATATAACACTGAAATATCTTTTTGCAGTTTTGCTACAGACTCACTGTCATAATTAGGCTCAAGTTTGTACTTAAAAGTTTAGCTTAATCTTTTGAAATTGAAATGCCTTACTTGTATATTTTTATGATAATTCAACTTGGTGAAACTCTTACTTCCCAGCATAATGGGTGGTCCAAGTATAACGTCATTTTATGTAAGAAATTGATGTAAAAGTTACAAAATAACAATTTTATTGTGGATTTTCGAGATTTTCTTAAGTCTGGTGAACTTAAAAACCTAAAAGACAGTTGTTTTAGTTTGAAAATGTCTTGTGTTTGAGATTTTATACTAACTGGGTTTAATTTAATATTTTAACATATAAAATACATTCAATTGATTTTGAGCTTAAACTGGTGTAAACCTCGTGTGTGCTCCCTAGACCGTAGTTCCATGTAATTCAGTTGTTATAAAATTCCACTTAATGAATTGATCTGTTAGTGACAACATTGAAGTGTTAGCAGTTGCTAGGAGACAAATGCTCATGGCCAAATTCAATTTTTTCAATGTTGAAAGAATTTTTCATTCAAATTGCATAGAAAACTAAGTTACTTTTCAGTATTGCAGACTTCAATTGTATGTGCACTGTGTAAGCCTATGCAGTGCAGTGCTGCGTGTGTGTGTGTGTGTGTTCAATGGTTTTGTTGTTTGCAGTGTGTGATAGTTGGGAGAAAAATCAATGTGTTACCATTAGAAATGCTTTGGATCATTTGGTACATGGCTTACACTGTATATGGTGACATTATACTGAAGCATATACAGTATACAGCACTGCCTATGTATGCATCAGCCAATGATGAAAATGGGTGAAGTAAAAGATGTGTGGTTGGGGGGTGGGTAGGGAGAAGGGAGAGGGGTTAAGTGGGTGGCAGCCGTGTTTTTCCAATACTTGTAGATTGCACAGTTGAGACATGGATATAAAAGGGATGGCGCTGTTCGATAAATATGACGTCATTGAAGACGTATTGGAGTCGAGTCAGAGCGTAGACGGCGTCGGCCTGGATTTTAATACCGTTGTTGTTGTTCGCTCCAGCGCTTTTTCTCTTCTCCTTTTCTTTCTCCTACCACCCACCTCCCCTTTGCCACCCCCAGCCAACCAACCGCCCCGCCACGCCGTGCGCCACTCCCCCTAGCAATGGTGTCATCGCAAACAAAGGGAGAATAACCTTTAATATTAAAAGCGGCAGATAAAAATCCAGGAAATACAATTTCCTTCTCAATAACATTTGTTCATCATCATCATCAGCGTTTATCCTCTTCCCCCATGGTTGGTGACCACCCTCACATCCCAGCACCTGCAATGGGTACCAATTCAGTTTCTATTCAATGTTTGGGCTAATTTTTTTGGTGAATTTATTCCCCTTCTGATCTACTCAGTGATTTGTGACGATATCGTAGTTCAATTTATGACATTGTTTGCAATATTATTCTCTACTGTAAACAAAGTTTGTTGATTTGATTGATTTTTAATGATGTGATGAATTTCAGAATTTAAACATTTGGTTGCTATGGTGGGCGGAGAAGGGAAGTTGCTGGGAGTTACAGTATAAGTCTTATGTTTATAGCTTCTGGCCATGGTATCATGCAGTCATTAGATTTGTGAAATTTTTTAATTAATATTGATAGCTTTTCAATGTGCCATTGATTATTTTGTTTACAAACAGATGCTACTTGATGCTATTTTCAGTTTTCTCTTGAAAAATCGATGCTGTTTATGCTTTTATCATGGAAATGTGTTTTTGTTCAGAATTGGCGTTCACAATGTGTATGGAAGAATTGGATATTGCTAAATTAATTAAAATTTTCATAAATTAGCATATTGCATTACATTTTATATCCAAATTATTGTAATAGAAATTCATGTTTGTGACGTTAACATGTTTTGGTAATAAGGCTAGTAATTTGGGTATTGCAAATAATGTTTTTGATATTGCAATTCATATAATCCCGAATCTAAACTTTGAAACACATTTATATTTTTAGCAAAACAGCTCATATCATATCGTGCGATATGAATAATGTTTATGTCATTGTGGCATTGAAATCCAATGGTTAACACTAACAAAATGTCATGATCAAACACAAATCAACATATTTAAGCAATGTAATCTAAGTTTATGTTTATGACATTGAAACATTTTAGCATATTTTAAAATAACATTTTTAGCCCTGAAAAGCGAGAAACACGACTTTAATCATTGAAACCTAACATATTTTTAGCATTTTAATCAGTGGTCTTTACACCATTTACACAGTAAATTAAATATTTATTTTTTCCCCTTACAAAATAAACCAGTGTTTTTACCCTGTTAAATCAATATTTTATCTATTTTTAAATGAAAAAGTATTCGTAAAGTAATGAAAATCTCATGCTGAACAGCAAAAAAACCATATAAAAGCTTGGCATGATGCAAATAAAAGTGGGGTTTCTGTTCACACACAGCTTCACATGTTTAATGTTTATGGACTTTTAAAAAGAAAAATGCAATGAAAGTGTATGGTGACCTTGCAGCTTTTTAATGTATGAGCAGCATTGTAATGTCATGATAACAATAAACACAATACGAAAATTGTGTATCAATCAGCAGCAGCAACTAAGCAACATTGGAAAAGCGTAGGTGGGAGATTAGAGATTTTGTTATTTGTTACGTCATCACATATGTACACAAACATCCTATAATGACACTCACTGGTGGGCATTTTATGACAGACGACACGAAATTTATTTTAATTTCTATCAACTTTTTTTTAACAGCTATTGATTACGAATTGATTTTTGCTTGATAAGCTTTTCAATGTAAACTTATGTTGAAGGGGCAAAGTGTGTTTGCACTCAAAACGCATTTCGACGTGGGAGACAAAATGCTATTTTTAAATGTATGAAAAGTCGCAGTTTGATTAAAAATTACGTCAGGGGTTTAAGGGGGACCGACGTTTTATCTGTTATTTATGACGGCGGCTTTATAGACACTGCAATGTTGATGTTGTAGCGTCTGAGAGAGATTTTCTATGAAAATACGATTATAAACAATGTGGTAGATTAATTTACCATATTATATTGTTAATTAAACCCCAATTTGAACAGGAAACAGCCTTATTATTGATCAAAATTGATGAAAACAGTGAAAACATTGGTGAAATAAGTTTAGGTGGTTTATGCATTAAGTCTATTGCATTGAAACTGTATTAGGAGCCACTTAAACTGGGTTGGTGGGTTTACTGGTTACCAAACGAATACCACCAAACGAATTTACAATTTTTATATTGTTATGGTTACCAAACGAATTTACAAGTTTTATATTGTTAATTAAACTCCAATTTGAACAGGAAACGGCTTTATTGTTGGTAAAATTGATGAAAACAGTGAAAATATTGGTGAAATAAGTTTAGGTGGCTTATGCATTAAGTCTATTGCATTGAAACTGTATTAGGAGCCACTTAAACTGGGTTGGTGGGTTTACTGGTTACCAAACATGGGGCAAATGAATTATGAAATGTTTTAGATATTCTTCTCGCTAATTATAAGTTAGTTTCTTGTAACATAAGTTTAGCATCACTAGCCATGTTTGTTGTGTGGAAAATTACATGCCTTGTTAGTTTTTTTTTCTGTTTTATTACTTGTAAAACTAATGGGTACTTAATAAGATGTTGGGTGGTTGAGAAATCCTGAATTCGCTGTTGCATAAAATTTATTCAAAAATTATTTTTTAAAAATCTTTATATTTCCAATTTCTTCTTCCAAGACATTTTAGTTGTTACAAAAAACCTTCATGTTTAATTAGTTTCCAGAAACCATTTTAACACATATTTACCAAATGAAAGGCCGTTGAAGGTTATCCGTACCCAAACAATTATGGTTGAGAAAGTGAAGCCACTATAAAGCAATTATATGCGCTAAAATAAAACAAAATGGAGATTTCTTACAAGGTTAATAACGCCATTATTACTGTTACAATAAAAATTCGTTGTGCGTCATTACATTGGATGAGCATTACAAATCGACGAGAAAAAATAGTAAAAAAAAGGTCTTAAGAATTTACAGAGCTGTAAAAAAATGTCAAAAATGATTGCAAAACTTAGATAAAAATCGATAATGTCTAAACATTTACTCTTTGTGACTTTATCTAACTGGCGCCATGTTAAGTACCCACTTAATAAGCATACAAATTTCATACATAAATTAACAGTTTAATAAGAAATGGTTATGGAAATTTGTGAGTAGGATAATCATACATGTCAAGTATAAAGTGGTAAAGATTAGATTAGACTGGTTTTATAATTCATTGGAAGGCGAAATTTTAAACATCTGAAGATAAAAGTACACTTGTCCTAGTTGAAGGGGCTTTTGCATTGCTCCTATGGCGCACGTTTGCATTAACAGCCACTTATACTGGGTTTCTATATTTAATAGTTACAAAGTGGCTAGTTTAGACTTCTGTAACTTATGAACTAATTTAAGCATAATTTAGTTGTAAAGTGTAGTGTGTAGTGGACTAACTATAGTTTAATATTATGTAGTCACGTGGGTTGTGATGATGATAATTCAGAACCAAAATGGCGTCAAACTGGGTTGATTTTATGAATTTCTTTCATGGTTATTTTTGCATATAAAGTGTTTGTTTACTTGATATTAATTTTTGTACCTGTGAAAAGAGATTCTGACGAGATAAACTGATCTAATCGAAACTTGTCCTAACTGAATGTATAAGATTATACAGTGTCTAGACATTTTGTTAAGTGGATTTTGTGTTTGCACATAATAGCTGCTGTTTTGGTATTTAAGAAGTAGTCTAGACTAAACTTGAATGTTAAGTCTAGTCGTCTGGAATGTTGGTTAAAACGAAAGGATTTTAACTAAATCCTTTTTTTTAAACAGCTGTTATGTTATTTTATACAGTTTTTGTAATAGTAATGTTTGCCAGCCATGTTTTTATTATGTGCGAGAGAGACACCAATTTTTTTTTATTGTTTTTGTTGTTTCATTGACTGAGTTTTATTATTGTGGAATTGACTAAGGATGGGTGAAATTAAGGGTAAGGTGGGTGGGGTATATGTCTTAAATGAGGCAGAGAAAATACATGTGTAGACATTTACTAGACTCCTCACTGGTGCATTCAACAAATTAACTTTAATGGGAAAATTTTTCAGATTGTTTTTTTAAGGTAATTTAAATTGGAATCACTGAGTTTTATTCATGCGAATCAGCAATATTACAAATTAAAAAACAAAAATTATGTCGGTCTTTCATAATTGTCAGTATTTTGGACAGTAAAACTCGATAGCCAAGTTACTTGGGCAGAAAATCAAATACATTTTAAAATTGAAAAGATTACTTTTTTACATGTAAACTTCAGGATTTTCCTTATGTAGTTTTGTAGTAAATTGCTGCACCTAAAATCCGTTTAAATCTTTAATCTCAAAAACTCATGTTTGTAATGAGTTCCTATTAAATATTTTTTGTTAACTAATTAGATTAGTAATTCACGTAACTATGTTTTTATTCATTAAACATTTATACTGTATTTACTATACATTTCCTTTTTGTTATTTTATCATTTTCCTTCAATAGAAATTTTTAAGTAAATCATTATCTAGGATACAGATTTATACAGTATAATAAAAAATAGTTATTGCAATGGATTAAAAACTAAGAAATCGAAAATCAAAACGAAATATAAATCTATTTGACGTTGTACTGCACTTGTATGTTGTGTTGTCTGTCATTTGAGTGTTTGTACAATGATAAACCCAGTTGTGTGATCAAAGTACAAAAATCTAATCGAAAAATGTTTTCAGTCTACAAGGCTTTTTATACTGTAAATCTGCACAAAAAAAAATTGGCACTGTTGTTTTTGTATTTGCAACTTTACAAAACTGTTTAAGTTTTATTAATGTTTTCTGATACTGATCATCAAATATACAAATTTCCAATGTCACTAAAATTCTGTCTGCTTATCTGAAATTGTTAAACAAGTGGACAAAAAGCTCAACTGTTAAAGTCAAATATCCGTGTCTTGAATAAGCAAATATGCTCCTTGACTGATAAGTTTTAAGAAAAAAAAATCTACAGTAATAGACAAATATTTAATGTATGATCATGTACTTTCATCTAAATGTCCAAGAAAAAAATAGTTTTGTGTTGTTTAATGTTTATATATACTGCAGATTTGTATGGCTAATGCATTTGAAGTGATTTTGATTTTACAAATCCACAGATAACAGCTCGAATATCATTTGGTTTGATAAAAAAAAGTTCTCAGGGTTATTTTGGAAATGTAACATGGTTATACTGTAAATGTTATAGTATACTGCAGTTAAAACACATCATTATTTTCATTTCTGCTGTAAATTTTTATAAAAAATTGCTCTCTATGGCCTTTAAATGTTCTGGATGACCTCTTTGCCAGGGTGTTCACGAGCCAAACATTTGCAAGTAAAAAAAGCTGTGCAAAGTAGGAAGACTTTGTTTTGCATGGCAATTAAAGGCAATGTGAATATACATTTTAACTTACTGCAAGGGGGTGGGAGGGTAGCTTGTAACTTATATAATTCTTGGTGTTGTATAAATGGAGTTGTTGAAGTGTGGGTTATTTGGTTAAAGGCTCGTTTAAAGAAGTTCCGGTTGTTTGAGTTCATGAAAATAGCTTTAGTTACATTTAGAAATGAGTGGTGAATGACCGTCCAATGCTATTGCTATGTATATTAACAACAAAACTCTTGTAGTTAAAAATCTTTTTTATTTATATTTTTTTCTGCTATTTTCTTGTCTTTTTTTTTACCTTTTTCATGTATTTCCTTACTGAAAAGATTTTTGTTTAGTAAGAAAAAAAATTTCTTAAACATTTTCTTTTTTAGTTTTCATGTTTTTGAATTTGAAGGTAACAAAAAGTGTAGGCGGATTTGAATGTAAACTTAAAACGGACGTCTGGTTTTTAAGGTTTAAGAAAGCCTTAAAATAAAATGTACGTGGAAGTAACTTAACTTAGAAGTAGCTGCCCTTGAATGAATATACAAAAAAATACAATATATATAAAAAAAACTTTTTTTAACAACACCTTTTTGCTCTTGAGAAAATTGCTGGTTTTGATTTCTCATTTTAGCACTGCAACATAATTATATGCACAGAAGGTGTAGCTAACTTGCAGTAAGAAATCTTTTTTATTATTTTTGCAATGGAGAATATTGCAATATGAAATGCAGTCTGTGTTTATCAACCACTGGTTCCCAGTACCATTCTTAAGTATTTAAAGGACAAATTTGGAGGTCACCTTGTTCACCCTCTATCTTAAGATTGGCGACTGAATTTCTATATGTATGTTTATATTAAATGTACTTGACAAAATATTAAATTGATCCATGAAACAACATGACGTTTTTCAGTTTGTGTGATGATGAATAAATAGTTTTTTATAGTCATTATACAGTATGGTGTTTGTGTGCAGAAATTGGAATTTTTCTTAGACTGGCTACCTGGCACTTTTTTATTTTTGGATATACAACACCTATGGTTGTTTTATATTTCTCTCTTCTTTCAACCCAAACACTCACCTTGATTACTAAAGTAGACAGCTCATGAGTGTATATAATTGGAGATGGGGAGAGAAAAGTCGACGTCACAAGGCGGAAATAAACCTATTGTGTTGACTGACTGCAATAGCAAAAAAAAAATACAAAGAACTAGAAAAAAAAACCAGAAATGATTTTTTTTTAATTGTATGATTTTAAAAAGTAATATTACATGCCTAGATTTTAAGTAGGACTTTAGTAAAATCCAAAAAAAAAAAGTTTGAACTGGAAAATGCAGTATTTTGTAGGAAACTTGCCAAAGTTATTCGTAATGAGACACTGTATTTGCACCAGACTTGGTTCATTACATTGTTTCATTACATAACCAATGAAATCATTAAAACAGTATGTGGACTTCATATTTAAGAAACAGGTTTTAAGAAAAAAACTAAAATTGCTTGGTTATCTACCAGTTGTACTAAATTACATTTTGACTAGGCTAAATATGGTGTCATGGACTTGGATGGATAAAACACTTATTCTACATATGAACAGGCTTTGAGTTATCAGAAAATGTCTTCAAAAATAAAAATTTAAGACATTTTAGTCCTGATTGTAATTGCAGAAGTCTGTTTTTATGTGTGTGACAGTTTGTCTAGACAAAAATGTTTGGGAATTATGGGATACTGGCATAACGTTGTATTGAATGCACTATTTCATATTAGTATTTTTGTTAGGTTATGTTTGCAATATGAAAGCTGTGTTTATAGTGCAGGAATGTGTTTATTTTCCTGTTATGAACTGAATTATGACATTGCATTGTTTTCAGTTATCTGTAAACAGCAATTGTAGTTGCAGCAGCAGTGAAATTGAATTGAAACTATTTTATACGAATTGAATTGAACATGCATTGCATAGCGATTGGTCGGCTATTGTATGTTAATATTGATCAAAGTTTTGACCATTTTCATAACTCTATCACAAGATAAGTGTCACTACCCGATTTATTAGTTATTACTAAGCCAATATTAACTATTGTTTGAGAAATTATTTGCTTCAAAAATGTGGAAAATCCAAGTATTTATGATTCAGTTAACAGTTGTTTATAAATGCGTATTAGCATGAAATTATGATGAGACCGATAATGAAAAGTTTCCTAAGTGTCAAGTATTGCTTTATTTAGATGTTCAGTACTGTAGTTAGCAAGTGGCTTATTTATAGGCAATCTTATTCATTCAGTTAACAGCTTTGTGATAAACGTTAGCCATTGTTATCATTTGACACTTTGAAATTTAATATTACTTTATTATCTCCAGATTGCGCGTCTCTACGTGCATAATTGCGTTTTAATGATAAATGATACTTAAAATTTTATGATACGAATGTGAAATTAGTGGAAAATTTGACTATTGATTCAAGGATCAGTTGACTGTTAGTCATCATATTGATTGTGTAATGCACACATTTTAGCATATTTTATTTTCATTATTAGTAATTATCAACAAGCTACATCAAGAGTCTTGTAAAAAGTAAAGTTACAATAATTAGCTCACTTTGGCACTATGTTAGTATTACATAAAATTAGCCAATCAGTTAACAACAATAGCTTATTAAAGTAGACTTAGTCCATTATCAAATACCATTTACATATTTAATTTATGTTAATTAGTGCATGAGTTATAGGGTCCCAAAGTTCTCAGTTGTTCATTGTTGTGACCAGATGTGTTTTGAGTTTTATGTGGCTAGCAATGTTAAGTGAATGGAAGCAGCTCTCATAGGCGCCACGTGTTAGCCACTTAAAGTAATATGACAACATTTTGCATTAGATTTATAATCATGAGTAGGCCAGCTTTATTGGAGGAAACATAAAATGAGTGACTGATGCGATGTGACATATTTGATGGGCTTGTTTATATATTTGTTCCCGGAAATGGAAGCTTATGAAATATTTTTTAGCTAACGTTGACAAACCTTGACTTCGCCATTAACAATCCTGTCTATATTGCATTCATTGTTTATTACTGTAGTTTTTACTCGTAATTATTAAGACATTACGTACCATAACATTTACATTTGATTGAAATCATATGACTTAACGTGAATATGAATGGAGAAAATAAAAAAGATCCTTGGCAGTTAAGGCGTGTGTACAAGGGTCATTGGGGTCATGTACTTTTTAAGGGCGAACCCAAAGTAATATTTACAAAAACACTTGGCGAAATTACGTGATCTGTTTACATACAAGCGAATTAAGTCAAAAAAAATTTTGATAATTAACACATATTATGAATTTTAAGTAGGCAATAATAAATAAGGTTTGACTTTGAAGGCTTTTTCTGAAGGAATTTTTGATAAAATCAAAACAAATAACATTTTAACTTTATTCAGATACTTCCTAAACAAATAACCAAAATACTGTATGCTTGAAGAATATTAATGAAGTCGTGGTTTTATAAACTACGTTTTTCTTAGCAATTTACATAATCTTTCAATTTATTGTTGATAAATTTTTCCTTTTAATGGCTTAAAAGCATTAAGATGCAAATTGTTTTTGATTTAAACGAGTAACTTTGTCGCCATCGTGACATACAGCAATTAAAAATGATTTATTAATTATAAATTTCAATACTCTTAGTCCATTACGAAACACACTTTGTATAATTAGCTTATTATTATAATAGTTATTCAAAGTTGGACTTTTTTAACTGTGAAATTCTAGTTTAATTGACTGCTAACATTAAGGTTATGAAACTACTTAACAAATATAGTTAAAGACTAGCTGATTATGATGTCATATTGGTCCCAAATTATAGTAATCTATAGCACTTATTATGACTAAATTAGTTCGTTAGTTATTGATATTCAAAGTTGAACATTTACTTAATTTCTGTTAACAGTGCAATCCAAGTTTAAGTGGCTGCTAATGTTAAGTGTATGGGAATAACTCTCATTAGCAAGATGCATAAGCCACTTAAACTATTACATTAGCAATAATAACAAATTGGCATACAATATGAATAATTAACAGTCGTCTGAAGGCAAATAAATGAATTTCAATACATCAGATGAATCCTCATCAGATCTAATAAAAAAAAAAGAGATAAAGCACAACTCACATATGTTTCATGTTTGTTATTTTTTTGAATTGACAAAAAGTAGTCACGATTTTTTTGTTTTGTTTGTTGTTACCAAAGAGTTATTTAATGGGAATTTCGTCTGCCTGTCGTGTAATATTGAATGGGGGTGGAAAAGGGTGAAAAGAAAGAAAAAGTATGTTGTGTATCTGTTAAGTTGATGATGTGGCTGCTGAGTAGGTTGAGAAATCTATATAAAAAAGTGGCAAAACGAAAGGGGTTGTGTTTTTGTGTGTATCTCATCAAACGTCTGTTACACCGTCTCATGTTTCTCCTACGCATTGCATTGCATTTGGAAGGAATTTTTCTTTAGCTATTTTTTTTTATTATGTTTATTTCTCTCTTGTAGTCTCGCATCCCCGACCCCCCTAAATAAATCCCCATGACCCCTTAGCACTTACCCATCCCACTCGAAAGAACTGGTGTTTGTTGGTGTGTTGTTGCTCGTCTACCAATTGAGGTCACATGATAGCACTTTTTTTTTTACACTCTTGTGGATGTGAAAATATGATGGATAATAATTGGGGATTTCTCACACGTGGCATTTCAACCGTATTATGATTATATTTGAACAGGGCAGACTGTTTTTTCTGTCTTTTACTACTATTTTTCCCCTCAGAGTTAATGCTCTTTTTTTTTTGATATGTTTGGAGTTTATTTTTTAATAGTTTGACCGTCAACTTTGAACTTTTGAGAGACATTTTTATAACTTTGGTGGCTATGACATGAAAAAACCAGTCATTTTAACAACTACAACTTACAGTATAAGTCTATTTTTATACCAGACTTGATTTAAAATTTTAATGTATCAACTTTAATATTAAGATTGCTGAAGTTATCGTATTTTAAATGGCCTATGTGAGTGATGGATCCTTGGAATGCATTTATTTATGAACGTTATGAGTAAAAAACCGTTAACTTTGAATGCCTATAACTCAGAGACTAATTTAGTTATGTGCAATTAGTTAGCTGGTTTTAGTAGTTGAGTAACTGTATTTTAATAATTTGAAATTGCAGTATTTTATGGTGGTCTAATTTAGTACTAAAATTGCGTCAAAATTTGCAAAAAAACCATCAAAACAGGCAAATAATTTTGTACTAAGATAACGTTAAAAGTCAGCTGATAATTTTTTTCTTATAATAAAAAAATAAGTTGACCTTTGATCAAATATTAATTGAAACAAGTTTTCAAATCATAATTCAGGTTAATAACCTGCACAACTATATTTAAAATGCAAAATAAATTACTGATCAAAACCGATATAAAAATAACTTATGCAACGTAATGGTAAATTATACAGTAGCCATTGGTGTGTGCATGGCTGAGTTTGACCTTTGTAAATTGCTTCTCCACAAGTACAGTAGTGCCACTGTACAGTGTGTACACTTTACACTGTCCATTTCCACGACTAGTCTAAACATCAATCACCCTACACAAATAAATACCACATCAATTTCCCCAGGAAAATAGCCATCAAATTTGTCGCTTTTATTTGAGTGTCTGGCACTTTGTTAACGTACCATTTCAATGAGCGTCATAAAAATTACATGTCAGACTATGGAAAAACACAAAAAAAGAAATAGTTGGTCGGAAGCAGCATTCGCGTGCCGTCAATATTTTTATTATTCCCCCATCAACACTCTCCACCCCATCCATATCCCTCATCCCACTGTGTATGTATACACAACATAACACCACATTCTTAATTCTAATGATAAATGTTTACAATAGGTATCAAAGCTGTCTGTTGTATTGGTATACACTTGGAGTTTTTGGGTTTGTGTTTTTACAGTTGGGGGTGTGTTATGAAGGTGTGTTTATTTCTTTGCCATTTCTCCCACTCAACATCACCCCCTCTCTTCGCTCTATCACTCAAAATACATTCACTTTTTTATTTATTTTGGTTTTTGGGGAGGTGGCTTTTACCTGCTGAATTATTCAATAGATAAAGACTAAGCTAAACACATACATATACAGTGGTGTGGGTATTAAAATAGGCACCCCCACCATTATAAATTTAGGATTTTTTTTCTAGGGGGGAGTTTAAAGCTATATGACGTCAATTTTTAATAGCTGGTGGGCGGGGCTCTGGCGGTAGTTGGCGCCTTCCGAGACGGTGGAAAGGTGAATATTTTAGCAGTTTACATCGAAACGGATGATTAACGTCAAGGTTGAATTACAATTTGTGGAATTTGACCTTTCCATTAGCCCAGTTTAATGGACTGGACTGGATTGGATGGAAAGAATAAGTCGAGAGAGATATCAACAACAATCACAATGTTATTATGATAAAATGAGAAAATTATTTCAGTTTCAAATTGCGGGCTGTTATCGTGCCTGTGGCAGCTTTTCAATGTGATTGGTAAAAATGTTATAAAGTTATAAGAGTGGCAATTGAATAAAATTACAATTAACACTTTATACTGTAAGTCTTCAACCAAAAAATGAACTTGTTGGAAGACCAATGTGGTCATCATCAATGAAACTAACATAACAACAAATAGTGGGCAATGACCAACTATTGAGAAGCTAGTTTAGCATTAAAAACCACGTGTCAGAGCCACTGTAGTTGCACACCCATCTTTACATAACCTTCATAAAGTCACCAAAGTTGCCTCATAAAATGCCATAATCATTTCCAAGTACAATTTGCTACCAAACATCCAACTTTCATACATCACATGCACCAGAGATTAAAAGATAACATGTAAAAGTTTTGACATGTGATTTCGACATTCAGGAAGCAGCATTTATTTTATTTACGTTTTTTTTTGTCGTCGTCCGTCTGAGTTATTTCAAGGTTACAAATTATCACTTAAAGATATTTTTCTTCGATTTCCGCATAAGTGGTACATGTATGTGGCAATGATATCAGATGGGGAGTGTGTGTGGGTTTGACGTCATTTGTTTGTTGACATGTCAGTGTTTTGGCTGTAGAGAGTGTGTTTTAATGGTGATAATTTCAAGTGCAATATAAACAAACTTTAGGCATCGTATGATCGTTATCTGAAGATATCAAAGAGTGATGGTGCAATTAAAAATCACTGAGTTTTATGACAAAAGAAACTTATCATGGTCATTGGCCATTACTGACTGTGGTTTAAAATTTGCTCATAGACTAAATAAGTTAATTTAGCCGTTGACCTTGTCTAGACACTTTATTTTGAAGAAAAAAAACATTGGCAATTTATGTGCATTGTCATTTTAGTTTTTAGCCACTGAATTTTTTTCGGGCTTAATTTTTGAGGTTTAAAATATCATTAATCATAATTAAAAGTCGCTTAATTTAGCACAAATTGAAGTTTTGACGCCACTTAACTTAAGTTGGGCCGTGAGGTAACATCACGTTACTTACTATTACGCAATGTTAAACTGGATTTACCACATCGTAACTTACGAAGATTTAATTTATTTAAATTAGTTAACATGAGTTATGTTGGTTTTCAGGTTGCGACATACTATAAGTTAGTTGGCGCCTTTTTAACTTTTAAACTAGAATGAACTGGTGTGATTAAGAATGGATTACCTAACTCGTTGACGATAACGTACCTTAGTATAACTTGCACTTACAGTACATTTATTTGTTTTCAAAGTTTTTACTACTTTGAAGCCATTTTTATTCAGAGTGGCAACGCCAAGAAATTTTCATGATTATGCCAAATTCAAGTATAGTTACTTTTATGCAAATAAAAATCTAATTTAGTTATTTTGTTTAACTAATTTCAGAGTTACAAACCACCAAATCCGGGTGAAAAGTCAGTTTTTATTGATTTTTTTGAAATTTTTTGGTTATAGGTTGTTAAAGTGATTAAGTCGCATTAAAGTACTGTATAATTCGTTTTAATTAAATGTCTGATTTACTTAAATAAGACGCAAAATAAGGCGAAATGTCTTATCCCAGTTTAAGTGGCTGCTAATGATAAATGTATGGTAGTTGTTTTCATAGGCGCCTTGTATAAGCCACTTAAAGTAATTCAACTGTTGTTCATGTTGTATTTTGTGTTTATTTAACCCAAAATAATAATTGAGATTATCCTTGTCAAATTAGCAACAAGTATTTGAGTTTTGTTGAGTATAATTTGTCATCATTTTGATATTGCTCTCAATTGAGTGGCCAGTAGGTGGCACACCATGTGATGTGTGTAATTTAATCTTTGCGTTTAATTGACCACTTAATTTCTTACGAAATTGATGGTATCTAGTTTTGAAGATAAGAGTTAGCAATAGGGGTTGATTGGGATTGATGCTCTTCGCTTATATTGCCAAATATACAGTATATATTGCCAGAATTGTTGTTGTTGGATTTGCTGTAGCCTAGCCACAGGGGTGAAAGTTCGGCCGCTGCTCTCGTTTAATTGTTGGCGTCTGAAATCTTTTTTTAATTGCTATAATTTTTTCTTTTAATTATTTTGCAGGCGGAAGTAATCGAAGTTGACGACGAGGAGAGACGAGTACCGTCAGGAGAACCGCAACATGTGTCGGTGGGCGGTGGCAGTGGCGATGATGATGATGAGGAATTGGAGGTCAAAGATGATGCCCCCGTGATTAAGAAAAGAAAGACCGACATAACGGACACTTATTATCCATACGTTTATGACCCAGTTGCCTGTTATTATGGTTTTGCGGCTGGAGGTGGTGGCGGTGGTGGAGGAGGACCTTATTCACATCACGCAAGTCCATCTGCTCTCTCACGGCTCTCGGCCTTCCGTCCTTGGTCACCACTGCTGACCACTAAGGAGGGGAAATTCAATCTCAATATGCCTCCCAACACTGTCGCTTTCGTTAGGGAAAGGTACAATAATCGATAACTACAGATCATAATCAGTATCATGAAATTTACAGTGATCTATCTAGTGTACAGTAAATTACAAGACACAAGCCAATGGCATCAAAAATTTAAAAAAACCAAATTTTAATTGTTAACTTACTGGTTTTAGTTACTTAAGCTCATTAAAATGTACTTCGTTTTGGCTATCAGTTGGGGTTAGTTCTCGATTGTGTAATTTAAAATCTTGCCATGACCATACAGCATATTATATTATTTTCTTAGAAAGGTTACTGTGTAAATGCCCTTTTGATTTTCTGAATGCGCTAACTTTTTTTTTTATTATGTGTAGTGCCCCACCACCTTTACCTGCTTATCTAAGTCGAGGACCTCCTGTGTTGCTCAATCCTGAGAGAGTGGTGCCTATTTCTGAAACTGAAAGGTAAAATACTGTTAACAACAAAGCCCAATTTCTGCAATTTGCAGGTGACATCGTTGATTTTCATTGCATAAAGAAAAACAGTCTAAGAAAAAGGTCATAAACGTTATCGTTTTGTGCAACTTTTTTCTTTCTTTCTGCTGCACCTACTGCTCATAAATTACAAGACCATGTCAGCTGTTTGTGTGTGTGTTGTGTGTGTGTGACTTTCCATGTTATGTTTTTTTATGTCACCGAGAGCACTAATTACATAGCATTTGAAGTTTAGGCGAAATAACACTTCTTTTTTTTTGTTGTAAAAGAAGTTTTTGTTTTCGCAATTACGTTACATTTTTAGGGCTGCAACTTAAACTAAATGTTACTTTTTAAGGACGATGATGGTGATGATGGCGGAAGTCTCGTGATTGTTAAGATGTTAACGTTGGTGTAATACAAATACATATGAAGGAGAAATTTAATACAGTAAGATTTATCGAGTGAACTCGAAATCAACACTATTTATAGTGGTGTTTGTTTTGAAGAAGGAAGACTTAAAAAAATAAAGTCAAGCCTTGTCACTTAAAAACCCAATTTTATTGAGAGCAGGATGAAGTTAGTTCAGGCTACAAATTTAATAGTTTAAATTAGTCAACTTTTATGTTGTTTTTAAAGCTCAATACCGTGCCAAGTAAATAAGGACAAAAACTACTCGAGACAACGAGTAAATTCATACATTTTAGCCAAGATTTTAGTACATCTTCAACATTTAGTGCATTTTCTACACATTTAGCAAGACTTTTTTTTACATATTAGCTAATCTCTAGAATTTTCTTAACTGTTTACTCTTTATCATAGTTGATTTATCGATAATTTATGACTTCATATCTGTCTAGCATACTGCATATCGTCTTCTTTACTAAACGAAATTTAATGTTTGAATACCACAGCAAGATAACATAATGTATTTAGTTAATTAAATTAAAACAGTGCATTTTGTGATTAATTTATGAGTAAGTTGTTTAAGCAAAATAACGCTAATTAAATTATCTTTTTTGTGAACCATATTCGCTTATGCATATTATCAATTATTATAATGTGTGTGTACTGTATAGCTATGTGTGTGTTTACTTAGTAAAATTTAGTTTCAATGTAAATAAGTTTACTCTGTGTTATTCATCAGTTATTTGCATAATGCATTTTGCTCGTACAACTTTTTTTCTGAATAATTATTATGTTATTTTCATCGTTTAATTTTATTATTTAGAATTATTAGTTGTAATAATGTTAATATGAAATGTAAGTTTGAAATATATATTTATTTATTTATTTAATGAATTTTGTAGATTTGAAAGACACTATCAACCCAATGTTGCTCTGGCTCCACCCTCGGCACAGATTCAAGCCAAACAAAAGTCGCTTCAATCAAGTCATGTCAACGAAAATGGTGTACAAAGAAGCTCATTAAATTTGTCGAAGCAACAGCAGCTACCACTGGTGAATAGTAATAATAAAAGGATAGCAGAATCAGCTGTAGCCAGTAGTACCACCTCATCACAGCAGCAACAATCCAGGGGATACTCGGATATTGAATTGTCAACTGACACTGATGAAACTTGCTCTGATAGTACTACATGCAGCGTTTCAGGATCACCCACACTTTGCAGTAAGTTTAATACGAGTTATAGTAAGTTTTTGACTCTTTGGAACTAAAATGGAGCACCAGAACAGCCTCAAAAGCCTCAATTATGTTCTTAGAAAAGCATAAATGAAGTAGCTAAAGCTCTAAATATCAATACTTTAACGCAATTTAAGTTTCTCGAGCACCAAATAAGTCTCTACAGACTGAATTGTCTTAAAACAACATGTAGCATCCATTATGGGCTTTTGAAAGTCAAAAAAATTGATTGTGTTTTTAAATGATTGTAGGTGCACGTAACCCAGTGTCTGAAAGTCATGAGAAACCCGCGACCGACGTTGATTTGTTGGTAACAGAAATGAAATTGTTGCGGGAATTGCTGGATGAAGAAGTTGCGGAGAGAAACGTCCGAGACAAAGTGCTAAAAGGAGTCGCTCGAATATGTTGCAGTCTGGAACAGAAACTACAAAAAGCCGAATCCACAAACAGGCAGCTACAACAGGTAACAACTTGGTTATAAATCTTTTTCAAACTAAAATCAAAACTCAAAATCTTGGGATTTCTTTTAGGAGCTGGAATATGTAAAGATGTCTAAACGTGAACGGTTACGAGAAGCCTCTGAGACCAAACGGCAGCTTCGTAAGGATCTGGAACAAATGTTTCAGGATCGTCTACGCCTTGAAAGACAAATTGACGAATTGAAAAAAGATTCGCTGCCTGTAAGTTCATCTTTACTACAACGAAGAATCATTTTAAAGCAAGAACAAATCGACGACGAAGAAGATCCTCAAGACGAAGCATTTGATGTCAATAATGCTATTGAAGATGCTCTTGACACACCAGAAGAAGCTGAGGATGAAGAAACAGATCAACAAATAGCTGATCAATCAATTGAAGATGATGAAGTGGAAGATATAAAGCCAAATGTAGGCTTGCTTCAAGCAACAGTAGCCAGTGGTTACTAAGAAAGATTAAACCATAAAAACATAACAAAAAAAAATACACTAAGCCTTCCACAACTCTCAAAATATTAAAACAAAATCTAAAAAAAAAGCATTTCATCTGGCCAGCAAACAGATAATTATTATTTTAATTATAAAAGCCAGAATAACTGAACGATTTATGTGGAGTTGGCTTTTTTTTGGGATTGGACGACGCCTTGTTTGTAAAACAAGGTGTCACTCACAATAAATTGTCCACATAATGAAATGAATTGGTTTTGATGAATTTTTCACGTTTTCTCACATAAAACTGTGTGTGAAGCAAAAGCTGAATGTGCCTTTTTAATTTGGTTTTAAGGGATTTTTATTGTTGTTTTATTTTAAAATCAAAATTGGTTGTGTTTTGTTATGTGAGTTGATGTGGAAAATTTGTGGACTTTTATTGGATTATGTTGTACTGTAATTTGTTTATTTAAGTTATGATGAGTGTTTTGGAGGATATGTAGTAAGGTACCGTTTAAAATTTAAAAGCTTTTTTACCTCAATTTTCACTTTTTTTTTGATCAAAATAACATAAAAGGTTCTAGTCCTTTTTGCTTTACTGGAAAGTGATTGGAAATACAATAGAGAGAGATTTTTGTGTGTGGGGAGAAAATTAGTTAATCATGGCAAAAAAAGTGAATTTTTAAAGTGTCTAAATCTAAAAATTGCTGGAAAAACATTTTTTTTTATGCAAAATTATTTATTATAAAAAAATGAATTTTAAAAGTCAAAATTTTTGAAGTCTGTGATGTTTTTCTGTTTGGGCTTTTCGACACTTCTTTTCTGTCTAAATTTTAAAAGATTTAAATTTTGTTGTGAAAGTTGCTATTATGATTGGGTTAAATTTTTCGGTATTTTTTTGAGACTGAAAATGGTTTTTAAGTTTAGACCAGCTTTGGGTATCATGTTTATTACATGTGACTTGACAAATGTACTTTTTCTTCAAGCTAAAAACTTGCATTTGCTCATTTATATTATTTCTTTTCACTTAATGATTTTTAGATGTTTTTTTAACCAGCTGTATGATAGTTAGCATTCTGGTCATGCCAATTTTACACAGTTTATTCATTTTACTTTTTTTAATGAATTTTCACGTCTATTAAGTACAATTTCCTTATTATCTGTTCAAAGCTAAAATCAGTCATCATAAAATGCTAAGATTTGATAAAAATTCACATTTTCCTAGCAAAGAAATTTGAATTTTTGTTCAAAACAAGATGAGATAAACCAGTTTTGGTTATGCAGTTTAGTGTAGAGTTACATCCATAAACAAAAACCGTCTTCAATCAGATTTTAGCTTAATTAGTTCAAAAGTTACTTAAGTTCAAAGTTGCCTTGTTGTGTTCCCAGCTGAGGTGGCTGCCAATGTTAAATCAATTCTATACACTTCATGCATTAGCCACGTAAACTAGATCCGTACATTTCAACACGCGTAAACAATAATTACTTTAATTAAATTAGCGTGATAGTGTTTTGTTTACGGAAATTTAGCTTTTTTGATGAAGATTAAGACATTTGTGACTTTCTCCTATTGTTAATGCAATAAAAGTGGGCGTTTCCAGTGTCTCATTTCAAAATATGATATGACTGTTTTGTAGGATGCATTGACTTTTAATGTTAAAATATCTATTGTACATGAAATTGGGTTAGCAGTGTAGGAAATTAGGTATAACCTTATTTGTATAGGCGCCCTCTTTTATTGTTTTGTAGGAGAAAAGTTTGGTAAACTCCCCAGCAACAATCCCCAACCCTCAAAATCGCAGTCAGAAACATCTTAACATAGCAATTGACCTCATTTAGATTTTCCACAACAGCCATTTTAATAGACTGAAAGAAAGAAAATGTTACATTAATTTTGGTTTTGTGCATTACAGCACAATGTACATGGTAAATGATGGGTTCAACCCCCAGTGTAACTTACATTTCCACACACACACACATTATACATTTAAAAATACGTATTAAGAATCAACTTTAACACAGTTTACAATTTTCGGTGCTGAATTTATTAATGGAGAAAAATCCAGGAAGTGCAGCCAACAAATACAATAACTTGGGTGACGTTTGTGGTGCTCAAATAATAGCTTTTATTTATGATAAGTTGATTACAGTGTTTGTGAATTGAATTGAGAGTCTTAAAACTTTTCCACCCACCTTTAACAAAATCCAGGTCAATCCAATAACTTTTGTTGGATTATTTTAACATTAGCCAGAACATTGAAACATTGTGGTTCCAATCAATAAGAATTTTCTGTATTTGATTGTACAGTATCTTAAGGAACTAATTTTAAGCAATGTTTCCTTCAAGTTTGTGAAGTTTCTGAGCCTCAAGAATAATTTAAGCAATTTTACTAAATTTCAATCGCTCAAATATTTATTGCTTTTACACGAGTTTTTGGATTAGTAAAACTTGACTGTTGCTTTGAATCTTAGATGTAGTTATTGCCTCAGAACTTGAAACAAAACGTTAAGGAAGTTTAATGTAGTTGTAAGGATCATAAGTTAGCTTTTGGAGTAAAAAAAAAAGTTAGCAACTTTGAAAATGGTGACTTGTTGAACAAAACACTGTTTTATAAGCTAAATCTAATGTTTTAACTACAACTGCACTGACATTTTTACATTTTATTTTTATTTATCTGTTGCATATCCTTGTATGACATAACTTATGATTTTAACCATTTTATTGGTTTTTTATTCAAGTCTTAAAAATACTAGTTATTACAGAATGCTGTACACTATTACAAATATTGACCCAATGGATTTTTTTGTTTATCTTAAAAACAAAAGCTGGTCATTTTTTTTATGATTATTTTTCATTCTGGTGCGAACTTGAGTGCTCGCTCCTAACAAATATACCTCATTTATAAGTGCAGAGGTCTTACTCCCACTGCATTTATTTCAAAAAAAAAAAAAAAACAAAACTGTTTGTATTTATTTTTTGAACTGACCTTTTCTTTTTACAAATGTATCTTTGTACTAACGCTACTATTATTATTAATTCACATCAAATTTACCATCTTTTTTTCATTTTCCTTTTTTTAAAAATAATGACTGGGAAAGTAATTACCATCAAAAAAGATAAAAAAAAAATATTATACTCTCATATACACTTAGTCCTTTAAAACAGGTCCATGCAAAACAGGACCCATGTCAACTTTTTGCTGCTTTTCTGTAAGTCAACAACACAGTTAAGGACTCTTAGTATTGATTTAGGGCCTTTAGGTGATGTTGATTCACAGTTTTGTCTCAATAATGAGACAACTTTGCATCTCATAAGAGAAATTGACATTCCCTGTTTTGATGTTGGTCCTTCTTTATTGGGACATGGTGTATCTCCATAAACCAGAGTACAAAACCCATTCATATATAGACCAATAAGCGGTTTATTATATAATTTTATGTAACTAATATTGTATAGTTCGCTCGATATGATGGATAAACACAAAAATATTAAGAAAAACTGAAAAAAAATCACGGAATTTATTGAGATATGTACATATACTTGTTATTATTGTTATTGCTATTATCATTAATATCATTGATGCTCGTTTTTACTTTGTTGCTTGAGGTTTTTATTGTAAAATTTTTTTCTGTGGTTTTGTAAATATGTTTAATTTTATTTTCATTGATTTCATTTTTTTTTTTTGGTTGTATTGTTTTGTGTATTTGGTGTCAATGGAGACACGTCTTAAGTTTTTTGTGTTATTTTTTTTTTTTTTTTTTGCTCTCATCATTTAATTGTTTATAAATATTTATCAATAATCAATTTAACTTTTTCTTTTCAAAGAAGATAAAAATTTTATTGATGTTGCACACACACACTAGCCCTGTGGTGGTCATTTTCTTTTCTTCTTGTTGGCAACTAAAAATTACTGTTGACGTGTTTTTAATTATCAGTTACATGGATTGAGCTAATTGTAAATGTCAAATTATTAAAATTTTATTTGTAATTAATATTAAAACTTATTTTGTCACATTGTAGTGGTGTTTTTCTTCACTTTTTCTACCACTTTGAATGATAAACTATGAGACAAAATGAGTAAATTTTTTTTTCACAATTCTCAAAATTGTTAGAAATCAATTTTTTTTCTTTGAAATTTAAATAAAATTATTAATTATATACAAAAATTTAAGGATTTGTTTTTTTTTTTACTTTTCTTTTTCCTTTTTACTATCATTTAGCTGTAAAATATGTTTGTATGTATTGAAATTGAAATAGTTACTGAATAATGGCAAAATTTTTATAAACTTTTTCCAAACACTGCCATACCATGTTAACTGATTAACAATATTTTCTGGTTAAAGATGTTTTAAGTGTCCATTAATGATTATTGATTATGGCATCTTTGTTTTTATTATGCTGTTTTGTTTTTAATTTTTTTTCTTAAGTTTTCTCATACGAAACGAGCATCTTTTTAATTAAATCATTTTTTTTTCCATTTTGTGAGTAAAAGTTAAAAATTGAATTGATGTAAGTTCAATAATTGTTTATTCACATCAAGTGTATGCATGAATAATTATACTTGTATAAAATATATATGTGTTATCAAAATCTGTTTTTGAATCTTATTTTTTACATTAAGTTTAAGTTTTTGTGCAGTTTGGTTTGAAAACAACCAATAAATTGACTGGAAATTGAATGCAACAAAAGGGGTAAAACGTTTAATACTCAAAAAAGTTGCTTAAAGTTTTTTTATAGACCAAATGGAGATGCTAGTTTAAGTGGTAGAGTACTTTTTGTATAGGAAACATCTCACATAGACTGATTGTAAAAGCTAAAAGCCACTCAAAAATAGGAAACTGGTAACTTGATGTATTTCTCCACTCATAAAACATCTCTCTGTCTTGCATTTGCACATGTTTTGTGAATGCTAAAAGTTGCAGTGCCAACCACCATGAATAATTCAATGACAAACTGAAAATACCAAACTAAAAACCAATAGTATGAATCATTTTTCAAATATAATTAATATAACCTACAGTATATTAGAAAAAACAGCAAATATTATCATTGTGAATTTAGTTTTATGATGACTAAAAAGTCATTTTAAATTTATATATAAATAAATGGGTATTGAATATCTAATTATAACTTATATACAATTTTCTTGCCCTTTTCCTTAACTCACTAAATATATTTAAAAAGTTTATATATATTTAAAAAATTCTATAAGCCTCATTGTCAAACCATTCTCAAATTTTAAACTGGAGGAAGTGTAATTTTCAGCATTTTTTTTCTCTCCAAAGCAGTGAAAAGTTTTGTCTTATATTGTATTGTATGATAACTGATAGAGTTGATGGTTATCTTGGTATAATTATGATAAAAAAATTCATGTTGTCTTTTTCTCTTTAGCATCATTCTGTATTTACCAAAAATAAGAGAAATGATGATCAATTGTATAATTAGAAAAATTCATTATGTCATGTTAGCATATTTATTCAGAAATTGTAACTTCTTACACATCAAAACAATTTTGCTGAATTTCTCCTTGAACTTCATTAAATCCAATTTAAGTTTATATGTCTGAATAATATCTTAACATGACACTAAAAAGTCCATGCATTTATTTTAAAAATATCCCATGTGTCAACCAAAAAAACTGAAAACTGATCACATTTTTATGTACAGTAGTATTAAAAAAAAATAAAAAAATGTGATTAATTGTTGTTTTTAATATGGTGTATTATATGAATATAATGGTTGGTTTCCATGAAAACCAAAAAAAACAATATTTATAATTTATATGTAAATGTTTAATAAAAAAATAATGTAATAATAAAAAATTGAATGGGGAAACTACACTGTAAGTTTAGGAACTTGAAAACTGAGACTGTGAAGACATGAAACCTTATATCTTATTGAAAATAACTTATATTATAGCATGTAATACAAAGAGTGATTGAAATGGAAACTAAACCATGTTTAAATGAACTTTAATTTGCAATTAATTTGAGTTTTCATTGTGTAATTGAAAAAGTGGAGAAGGCCTAATGTGTATGATTAATTGGTGCTCAATTGGATGAATGAAACTGAAACTGAGCCAAAAAAATTTGATTATACAAGCAAAGTAAAGTAACAGTTAGATGAATATAGGAGGATAGGATGGAAAGTAATGCACATGGGCTTTTAAAACACAAACCAAACTAAATATCAAGATCAGACAAACGCCATCTTAAAGTACATTTCTTAAGTTTCAAAATGTTACTTTTTATAATAACTCAATCCAGTGAATTTTGAGAAGCAAAAGACTGGAGACCTGTTTTAGCTTTTATGTCTCTGCACTTGTTCAAATGCACGTGGGGAACTGCAGCAGTTCTATGAAGCTCAGTTCCACAGAACTAAAACAGGTCTCCAACATTTACTTCTCAAAATTCACTGGATTGAGTTATTTTAAAAAGTAATATGTCATTTTGAAGCTTAAGCATTGTACTTTAAGATGGTTTTTGTCTGATCTTGCTATTTAGTTTGGTTTATGTTCAACAAGCATGTGTGCATTACTTTCCATCTTATCCTCATAATAAGTCATTTACTGCTAAAAGATGAGAATTTAACCAAACTAAAAATTAAAAAGTTAAAAAAAATTAATAAAATTGAAATTAGCATAGAAGTTTTAAAAAATTACATAACAGTAAAATAAAATGAGAGTAGTTTAGGTTAAATGTATCTGTTGGATTTCGAGGGACAAAAATATTATTGTTAAATTGCTATTTTGTAAATAACTTAACATTTGGTTCAATCAGAAATGAATAAAAAAGAAAATAATGTGGATTAAAAAAAAAATTCAGAGATAAAATTGTTGCCTTGTTGTCCACATTAAAAAAATTCAGAAAAGAAAATGTGATGTTAGAGAATTATTATGTAGAAAAAAGTTTTTGATTTTGTATGTTATCAAATTTTTAATTATTATTACTGTAATTTTGCTTGTCAACAACATTTTGATCTCTTTATTACAATGATCTGTTATAATTATAATGATTTATATTCTGTGTTAAAGGGGATATGAAAAATCTTTTAACGTAGAAAATTAATAGTGTTGGAGTTTTAAAATAAAAGTAAAGGGAAGTTAAGAAAAAAAAATTGAAAAAGAAAACCGTTTTCCAAGGTTTGTGTCATCATTCTATGTAAATGTTTATATGTAGTCAGTAAAAAAGTTGATTCTGGTTCTATAATGATTGATTGATTGATTATTTTACATTTACACATTACATTTTACATTATAACAACTACAGTAATAAAATGTAACTTACTTTACAGTAAATAATCCAGAAATTCGTATACAAAATGATCTCCATGTTTTGCTATGGGAAATATACAGTAACTTGAATGAAAGAGAGCACCACTTTCAATGACTCAATTATCACGTATTTACAGGATTTTAATTATTATTTTGTGGGAAATTTCTATGTGAATAGTTCCAACAATGCTAAAGAAATTATACTTCATTTACATTTCTTAGAAATTATAAGAAAAATTGACTAAAATGTTTAAATTTCAAGTTTGTTGTGTCTTTAAAAAGGGGAAGTAAACTTCTATTTAAACTGTTGCTTAAATTTTGTTGGTTGGATGTAAATGTAAAGGGTGAACAAGTTTGGTTACTTAGCCTCTTACTAAAGGCTCTATTGTATAGTAATCTGAAAAGTATTTACAGTATAAAAAGTGTCTGTTGCCAACAACACATCAAATTATTCATGTTATTGTACAAAATACAGTGAATTTTGTGAAATAAACTGCACAAATTGAGTTACTGTAGCTTGTGAGTACTGATTATGTGAAAAAAGGATGTGAGACCGAATACCAGTAATCAAAAAGGCTGAAAGCAAAACTGTAAAGGTGTGAATTACTGTAAATTGAAGATACAAAATATTTGTTATATGAAACAAACAACGAAAATCGGTGAAAATGCAAGCAAATTCAAAATTTTGATGAGACATCACTTGACTGTGGAGTTAGGAATTAACGTCTGAAATTTCATTTCACAAAAGATAATTATAATACCGGTACTGTAATTGTTTGGAAAATATATTGGATTAAGAAAATTTACTTTAAGCTCTGACAATTATCAATTAAACGAAAAAAATGAAAGGTAAGAATAACAAATGTTTATTTCCTTGATTTCTGTTAATTGATTATTGAAATCAATACGTACAGTAGATATAGTATATAAAACTAGATTTGAAATCTACACAATTATTTGGATTATTTAAGGTCGAAATACAAATTTATTTTTCACTTACTGTACATTTTTGCAACATTATAAGCTAAAAAATATAAATTGATTTAATCTTATCCAAAAGTCAGAAATTAACTTTCCGTTTTAACAGTACAGTGCTATGTGAAAGGGAAACCCAGTATCTGACTTTTGCATACTAACGAAATCTTAACTACTTAGTAAACATTTTAAATACCAAATTGTATATTATTATTTTTAAAAAGCAGTATTAGTACTGTATATAAATAGGTTTTATTTAATTAAGTAAAAAGTTTCTATATTTAATTAAGTTTTATCTGAGATTTGAAATGACCTTTCCCTTTTTAACATTATAGTGATATGTGAAAGGGCAACACAATTTCTGACTTTACTAAAGCACCTTTGACTCTGACAATGGTAATTTTTTTTTATATATTAATACTATACTAGTCTATTTAATTAATAAGCGTTAGTAATTAAATGTATGTTATTTAGAAACCATACAAACAAAAACCCAAATATATACAGTGTATGTTTCAAAAGTCAGAAATTACCTTTCCTTTTTAACAGTAAAGTGCTATGTGAAAGGGAAACACAGTATCTGACATTTGTTTACTAACGAAATCTTAACTACTTAGGCTCTTGCAATAGTAAACATTGTTAAAATACCAAATTGTATATTATTATTACTTCTAAAAAAGCATTATTAGGGTCTAAATATGTATTTTTATTTAGTACAAGTAAAAAAAAACTTATATTTACTTTAAGTTTCTCTGAATTTTGAAATGACCTTTCCCTATACATTATAGTGTTATGTGAAAGGGCAGCACAATTTCAGACTTCACTAAAGCAATTTCAACATCTTTGATTCTGGAAATGGTAAATTTCTTTAAATACTAATACTATAATATATAAATTTAATTAATAAGTGTTAGTATTTATCAAACATGTTATTTATAAACCATACAAACAAAAATTCAAATGTATACAGTGTATGTTTCAGAAGTCAGAAATTAAATTTCTCTATTAACATTAAAGTGCTATGTGAAAGGGAAACGCAGTTTCTGACTTTCTACTAATATCGCGTTTTTAACACTTTCGGCTTTAGCAACTGTAAGATTATCTATTGACACGGTATCACGTACATTTTCTTTAAAGTTTATCATTAATAAGTTTACAATATGAGTGATAATTTGTAAATAGTAATTACGATGTATATTAAGTAACTTATTATAAGCTGCAAGTCAAAATGTTTCTTTCCTTTTTAGCATTAAAGTGCTATGTGAAAGCGAAACCTAATTTCTGATTTTCTAATACTAAAATAAGCACTGACAGCGATATGTTTATTCATGTGACACAAGACACATTGTTTTTTCATTTTATAAATTAATTAAATTACATTTAGTGGGTTTTTATACTCCAAACGAAAAAATGATACCGTATATGGATTGAGTTTTTCAATAGTCAAAAAGTAGTTTTCCCTTTTAACGTTAAAGTGCTATGTGAAAGGGAAACCTAATTTCTGACTTTTTTCTACTAACGAAATTTCTACATTTATAGTAAGTTATAGAAACGATAAATTCCATTAGACAGCAGTAGAAAATGTAAATTGTATTACTTTTAGACCATTTTTTTTATATTTGTGCAATCCTAAAAGCAAAAAAAGTCTAAAATAAATTCATATTTTCTGAAAGTGGCTTTCCCTTTTAACATCAGAGCGCTATGTGAAATAGAAACTTAATTTCTGACTTTGATTTACTAATTTCATCTTGACTTTAGATTCTGGTAACGGTATATTTCATTAACCTGTGTAAATTTTACATAATTTTAAACTAAGAGCAAAAAAGATTAAAATTTTTTTTTATGTTTGGTAAAGGAAACCAGACACCACTTTTAAAAAGGGGTGACATACACAGGGGTAACTTACACAGTAATTTAGCTACACTGGAAATATTATAATCGAGTATTTACGTTATTATAATGAATTGTTTGTGAGGAAGTTCTATGAAAATAACTCAAGCAATACTAAAGGAAGTGAATTTTATTTACAGGTCTCAGAAAAATATTATAAAAACGGATCAAAAAGGATAAATTTAAAGTGTGATACGTCGACACAAGGGGATGAAAATACTGTAGTGAAAGTCAAGCTTTCTGGTTTTTTTTTTTTTGGCTGTAGTTTGGCTGGATAAACCAGTTGTTATTTAGCCTCTTGAGAAAGGGGTTACTGGGGAACATTTTAAAGTACTGTGTCGGTTAAAATTTTGTTTTAAAAGAAGAAATCTACTATACAGAATCAGTTGGTTTGGAAATTTGTGAAAACAGAGTAGCCAAGAAGACGCGTCCATGAATTAAATTAATACAAGTCAATATTAAGACGTTTTTACTGGAGCTGCTCAAACGAGTCAATTAATGAAGAATGAATCATATTCGAATCAAATATGAATACTGTATGAAGATATTCGAATCAAGTGAGTAGCGAAAATAGCGAGTTATTCACATTAAGCTCAAGAGAATTACTACGCTACCTAGTTAGTGGTGTTAATGAATTGCAATGCGATTTCAACTTCTCAAGTAATTTCAAGAATGTACTGTACCCTATTAGAATGTACTGTACTCATGTAGACGTCATTTTCCAAATGGTGGCGCGAGTAATCTTCTGAGATTGCTTGAGAAGTTGAAATCACTTTACAATTCGCTAAAACCACTAACTAGGTAATATAGTAATGTTCTCGTGTTAAACATGAATAACTAGCTATTTTCGCTACTCAATTGATTCATGTTTTGATTCGAATATCTTCATTTTCAAATTCATTCGAATATGATTCAAATGAATATAAATTTGAATATATTCGAATGAATTATTTGATTCAAAGTTAGCAACTCTAGTTTTTACTAGAGAAGTGTCTCTCTGGGTATCTCTAAAAAATTGGTCAATTTAATGAAAATTTCGGCGAAGAAAGTGCGTTTATTCAATACGGTACAAAACAACATATACAGTATCAAGACTAAAGATTTCTTACTACTACAGTTTTAATTCAACTGGTGCGACGTAAAAGTTGGATTCAAGTTTATGCAAGGTAAGAAAACTAAAACATTTCATTATTTTATGTTAGGCATATTTAGCAGTCTTTTGTTTTACAATCTAACATAGTTTGAAGTTATTAGCATCTGCTTGACAAATGTAATTAAGTGGTCTTTCGCACCACCAATCGTCCCATTTCCATCCCCAGGGTCCTCTGTAATTAATACATTCTTGATGAGGTCCAGCATTGTCCGGCTGATTAGTGTACCAATCAGTGTAATTTATTGGAGCGTTGTCAGCTATCCATACCCAACGTTTCTCTTGTAAAATGTCAGTAGCACCAAAAAACCATCCTAGTTAAAAATTATTTGCAAAATGAGTTAATACAATTATGATATTTGTGAATGTTTAGAGAAATTAATAAACATGACAAAAGCGATTCAAATGGAGAAAAAGGGTATAAAAGGTTATTAAAATGCACTCAGTGTCACTAAATTGTGACTATATAAAAATAACTTTATTTAAAAGTACAAATATTCACTAAATTGTGACTAAAAGTACAAATATTCACTAAATTGTGACTAAAAGTACAAACATTCACTAAAAAGTGAAATAAATGTGTAGAAACTTATCACTAATTAGGAAACATAATTACCTTCAACTCCTGGAAAATTGGCTCTTAAAAATGTTTTCAGGTACTCATTTTGTTCCTGATTAATTGGTGTGGCCAAACGACTACCATTACGTTGGCAAAATAGCAAAGCATCACTCCATGTTTTAGCATCTTTACTAAAATAGTAATAATAATTTCCAAGCAAGACGTATCCATGTCGTTCAAGATATTCAGCTGAATTACATTCTCCGTTACAATAGCCTGAAATTCAATGAAAAAATTATGTAAAAAATAAGTTAGAAATTATTAATTGTTTACTTTTGGTTCCACAATTTCCAGTTCCAGAGGCACAGCCAAAGCTATATACTTCATGAGTAAAAAGCATTGTTGTCAGCAAAATTAAAATCGATTTCATTTTTATTTTTTACACAATATGAAGTTTAGCAGTGTTGCTTTAGTAAAAAGTATCTCTTGTATTTATACCACAGAGCTGGAGTTCCCAGTTGATTAATGATTGTTATAGGTGATTGAAATTTGATAATATTCCCATTTATTTATTATTAATTGATTGTGGTTTGTACGTATTTAATAGTTATTAGGAAATACAAGTTGAAAGCTATTTGATGTTTAATAATGGTAAAACACATACGAAATGCTTTAATATGCCCTTTACGTTATAAAAATTGTGGGAATTTTTACCTGCAACATTATTTTGTTGCTTTTGACACTTGTAGACTGTTTAAGGTTAACGAAAAAAATGTTTTACCTGGTATTGATGGTTTAGAAGGCTGATTAATGACTGAGATTTGACATCCAGTAGCCTGTTTTACAACAAAAGCCACGAAAATTATCCACAATACTGTTAAAATGCTCATTATTTTTTGGTAGTTGGACAAGTGAATGTTTTCAGTTGATAAATTGTCAGTTTTAATCAAATTGAGAAGTATTTGTATACTAAAATTGCTTGCCAGACATCGAAATCTACCTAGATTATATTTTATTACTTATTAATTTCAATTGCTCTATGCAAATGCAGTTCATTGTCCTAAAAGATTAAACTTTTGGAAAATTTCAGTAATCTTTTTCAATTTACCAGATTATTTTCTTTAAATACTCAATGCAAATGGATCAGTAAAGATATTGAAAATGTTAATGAACTTTTTGAACAATAGCCAATATTTTAAATAATGCAAAAAAATAACCTTTAAATTTTAAGATATTTAGTTCAAATTGAAATTCACGTTTGATTGGTTTTGCTATTGTATCTGAACAGCTTGACAAATAAAATTTAGTGAAGATGAACACGTTATATCGTCCCATTGGAAATCACTTTGTTTCCAGTAAACTAAACAGGCTGGTCCTATAATATCCGGTCGACCAGGTAGCCAAGCATTATAAGCAATTGGTAATTTGTTGTAGGACCATATCCAATCGTTGCTTGCAAGGGTGTTACCACCAATATAAAATGCTAAAACGTCAAATTGATTAAAAACTTATTTATTTTTAGTTTAAAAAAAATCAAGTTACCATGGATAGCTGGATATTTGGCTTTGATGTAGGTTACTAATTGACTGTTTTCTGTCTCATTCAATGGATAAGCTAATTGAGCTTTTTTACTTTGGCAATAACTCAATGCATCAGTCCAATTCATTGATTCTTCACTAAAATAGTAATATTTATTTTCAAGTAAAGAAAAGCCATTTTGTGTCCAGTATTCGTCTGGTATTTGTTGTTTTTCATCTTTAACTTTGGAATAGCATTTGCCTTTTATAAACAAATCTTCACTTTTGCAAAATTTTATTATTATTAAGTTATATGCGTTTTTTATTACGTTTTATTGGGCAGTTGCTTCCAGCAGAATTTTCCATGAATATCATTGCCAAAAATATGATCAAGAAAACTGAATTAATTGTCTTCATAACTATTAGATGGTGCAATTGTACAATTTAAACCAAATACAATTATTTTTTGTAACTTTTTCGCTTAAATAATCACAAATTACCAAACTGCAACTTCAATATCACTGCAAAAATATTCAACTAATAAAATGTAGCTGATATACGTGGTCTTATAGCCCTATCTGATTTCGTAATCCTTTTGTATACCGGGTTATTTTATAAGTTGAACTAACTTTATGTCAACTTGACAAGAAAACAACTGGAAAAATCGCCATTGAAACTGATAAAACTTAGTCTCGTTTCTTTATTGGTATTGTAAACTACAGTGTTTCAATGTAGAAAATCACTAAACGTATTAGCTGCTATGCAATCGCTCGTCACTTCATAACAAACAATAATAATTTATGCTTGAAATAGTCATTTTACAATGATAAATTAGTCTGATGTGTCATTAAAATTAATTCAAGTGTCAGAAATATGCATAAACAGTAGTTATTAAGTAGACAATTTCACAATGAGGTGAATGCAGCTTAAATTTCAGTCAATATACAAATTTTCTAATAAAAACCGATGCTGTTTATTGTATTTATTTAAGAGCAAATTCTAAGATGACTTAACTAACATAGTTTGTAATTATTAGCATCTGCTTGACAAATATAATTGAGTACATATTCGCACGAATTATCGTCCCATTTCCATCCCCAGTTTCCTCTGTAATTGATACATTCTTGATGAGGTCTGAAATTGTCCGGCTGGTTTGTGTACCAATCAGTGTAGGTTACTGGAGCGTTGTCAGTTATCCATACCCAACGTTTCTCTTGTAAAATGTCAGTAGCACCAAAGTACCATCCTAGTTAGAAAAGTGTAGAAAATGTTACTAAAATGCCCACCGTGTCACTAAATATTTTACTAAAAACACATATTTTCACAAAAAAGTGAAATAAATATGTTGAAACTTTTCTTGATTAAAAAGCTTTATGTGTGATCACTATTTGGGAAACATAATTACCATCAACTTTTGGAAAATTGGCCCTTAAAAAGGTTTTCAGGTATTCATTCTGTTCCTGATTTATAGGAGTTGCTAAATGGCTACCATTACGTTGACAATATAGCAAAGCATCAAACCATGTTTTAACATCTTTACTAAAATAGTAATAATAATTTCCCAGCAAAATGTATCCATGTCGTTGAAGATATTCAGCTGAATTACATTCTCCGTTACAATAGCCTGAAATTCAGTGAAACAATTATGTAAAAAAATGAAGTTAGAAACTATTAATTGATTACTTTTGGTTCCACAATTTCTAGTTCATATACCTCATGAGTGAAATACACTGTTGCAAGCAAAATTAAAATCGATTTCATTTTTTACACAGTATGAAGTTTAGCAGTGTTGCTTTAGTAAAAATTATCTCTTGTATTTATACCACATATCTGGAGTTCCCAGTTGATTAATGATTATTACAGGTGATTGAAATTTGATAATATTCCCAATTATTTATTATTGATTGGTTGTGGTTTGTACGAATTTAATTGTTATTAAAAAATTAAATTACAAAGTATTTTGAACGTACCTTTTGAATCGTAATGTCTTTGAAGTTTATCAGTGATACATGGTCGCTCTATGGATGCCATTACTACAACAAACACAAAAACTAATTTCATTTTTTGTTCAGCAAACATCAAGTAAATTTTGCAAACTTCAAGTGACAAAATGCAAATGACTACAATTGAAGTACATTAATTGATTTACCTTTGTCAATCTGGACTCCTATCAAACTGTAAACTGTTAAAAAAATCAGTACTCTGATTATGGATTGCATTTTTCAATGAGAATTTTAAATACAGTATGAAGAAGTACAGTCTGGTCTATTTATACTTGTAAATTAGTTTGGTTTAATGAATGGAGTCGTTTGTAGTTACATTATAAGACAGATGTTTATTTGAAAAACTGATTGAATCATGCGATTCTTAGTTGATTGATTCTTATTTGATTGATTCTTATTTGATTTTTTTTCCTTATATAGTATTTTTGACTAAATATTTTGGGAGTCGCATATAATTTCCAAATTTGGTTTTGTTTATTATTACAGTACTAACTTTAATCGCCATAAGGAAAATCTTTAATAACCAAGGGAAAGTTGTTAAACATGCACACAATTTTGTTTGCAATGTTATTGGCACTTGTTATCAATAATTATTTTAATGAAATCTTAGTTGATTTATTTTTATCTAAAGTATATACTGTAACTGTAACTTGTGGTATATTCTTTTTGTGGCAATTCTGAGAATTTCGTATAGTAAACATTATGGTTAATATTATTTTTAGCATTCAGCTTCTATTTGGTTGGTGAAAATGAAGGTTGCTACGCACAGTACGTTGATCAGAACCAAACTTTCAAAATAAAAAGGAAAATCACAATGTAAATAAACCATAAATGTGAAAGCTGCAAAAATGAAACATTTCGGTTTGTTACTTTTGTCATTTATTATATTAAAAGTGTCGGTTCACCAGGTTTTTGGATACTCAGGATCAATTAGTCAAGGGAATAAATTTGGTAACTTAATTCTCAAATTATAATTGGTGTAATTTAAATTTTCATAGACGATGTTTTTTCTTATCAAAAGATACTAGAAATTGCTATTCCAAATGTGAATGTGAAAGACAGCAAACACCAGTTGAATATCTGAGGCAAAATGGCTTTGTTTTGCTTGGAAATAAATATTACTATTTTAGTCATGAAACCAAAAATTGGGCCGAGGCTTTGAAATTCTGTCAAAGTAAAGGATCTACTTTGGCTTATCCATTGAATTCCGCTGAAAACAATCAGTTAGTGGCATTCATCAAAGCCAACTATCCAACTTTCAATTGTAATTAAACAATTATTATTTTACTTTGAGTTTTAAAAATCAACTAATGAAATTTTTAATTACTGTATATGATTTTTAGCATGGTTTCTTGGTGCTAATGACATATCAGAGGAAAATAAGTGGGTTTGGTCATTTAATAATTCCCCACTTGTTTATACTGCCTGGCCATTAGGTAGACCTGACAATCACATCGGAATCCAACATTGTTTATGCTACTGGAAGCCAAATTCATACAAATGGGATGATGTTCAGTGCTTTGCAGAATTAAATTTCATTTGCCAGGCTGATCCCACCAATTTAAAATTTTGTCCTTAAACAGTTGCGCTAAAAAAAGTGTTTTTCTTTTACTTAACTTTGTGTTTGTTATTAAATCTCGTATACCGATTACATTATTACACAAATTTTGGGTTAATTTAAGTTATGGTGCTTTAAAAGCTAGTGGAAATGTTAGTCATCAGTTTTATTTTTTTATCTTGACATCTTCTGTGTCCACTTTCCTGGTGAGCTGGCAAAGTTAAAACCATTAAAGATAAAACTAAATTATTTAACCAAAAATTTCTTTCGTAAATGCTGTTTGTTTAGTTTTGTAATTGGGTTTTCGTTTATGTAATTACAGTATTATAAACATTTACAGTTAATTTTATTTTTGGTATTAATGTATTACGATTACGATAAGGAAATTATTTTTACTATTCCGGTGAAAAAGGAAGTTGGTTTATTTGTAAAGGAAACTAACCTTGAACATTAAATCAAAATCCACATTGTAGAGTGGTTTTTGATTTGATGTTCAAGTGGTAAACATGCCAGATGTAAAAATGAAAGCAACTTCTGGTTTGTTGCTTTTTTCTTTCATGATTTTGACGGTTTCAGCACCTCAAATCATTGGTTACACAGAATCAATTAAACAAGGGAGAATTTGGTAAGAAAAATCTTCAAATTAGTATAACTAAAATTTTTATATCTTTAATTCGTCAACAGGCAATTATAATTGCTATTTCAAATGTGAATGTGAAAAAAAGCAGCAAACACCAGTTGAATATCTGAGGCAAAATGGCTTTGTTTTGCTTGGAAATGAATATTACTATTTTAGTCATGAAACCAAAAACTGGGCCGAGGCTTTGAAATTTTGTCAAAGTAAAGGATCAACTTTGGCTTATCCATTAAATGCAGATGAAAATAATCAGCTGGTGATCTTCATCAAAGCCAATTACCCTGACGCATATTGTAATTTTCACCTGATATATTTTATTTTATACACTGGTATTTTGAAGTTATTTTTTACTGTATATCTATTAGCATTTTTTATTGGAGGCAACGACATTGCAAAAGAAGGGAATTGGGTTTGGTTTCATGACAACTCACCAATTGCTTTTAGTGATTGGCCCAAAGGTTGACCGGACAATGTTAAAGGGATTGAACACTGTTTAGTGTACTGGAAACCAAGCAATTTTCTCTGGGAAGATCTTCAGTGCTCTGCAATAGTCAATTATATTTGTCAAGCTGACATAAAAACATTTAAAATATGTCTTTAATACACTACTATACAAATGATTGCATTAATAACCTGGAACTAAGGAATATTATTAGGAATAGTATAAGGTAATTCTTAGCAAAATGTTTAATAAATGAGAAATTACCTTACACACGGTATATTTTTCTTACGATTTAGTTTATGAACAAAGTTTGAAATTGTTAACATCCGCTTGACAAATGAAATTAATTTTTTCTTTGCAGTTAGCATCGTCCCATTTCCATTGGTTAGCTTTTTTGTAAAAGGCACAGTGTTGAACACCTCCAGCATTGTTTGGCTCATTCTCATTCCAATCTGAGTAATCCATTGGGCTATTTGTATACATCCATGTCCAGAGATTTTCTATTAACATGTCACTGGCACCAAAATACCATCCTAATTTAATGGGATTGATATTAGGACAATTAAAGTTGACACTAATTTTGAAATATTACCATATTCCTCTGGAAAATTGGCTCTTATATAGGTTTTCACATAATCATTTTGTTTCTTATTAAATGGAGTGGCCAAACGATGACCATGTTTTTGGCAAAATAACAAAGCTTCATGCCATGGTTTAGTTTCTTTACTAAAATAGTAATAATGATCCCCCAGCAAGACAAAACCATGTCTTAAAAGATAGTCAACCGAATCACATGCTGAGAAACAATAATACAATGAATATTGATACAGCAATTTGTTTGATAAGTATTACCTTTTGAAACGTAGTTGCTTTGCAGTTTATCAGCGATACATGGTCGCTGTATGGATGCCATTACTGCAACAAAAACCAAAGCTAATTTAATTTTTAGTTCAGCAAACGTCAAGTGAAAAAATGCGAATGGCTACAATTGAAGTACATTAATTGATTTACCTTTGTCAATCTGGACTCCGATCAAACTGCAAACTATTAAAATAATCAGTGCTCTGATAATGGATTTCATTTTTTCAATTACCAGTATAAGTTTTAGTTACAGTATGAAGAAATTAGTCTATTTATACTTGTAAATTAATTTGGTTTAGCCAATGGGGTCGTTTGTAGCCACATTACAGTATAAGACGGAAGGTTATTTGAAAAACCGATTGAATCATGTGATTTTTAGTTGATTGATTTAGATTTTAAAGAGTTAAACAGTATATAACTTAGTAGGCAAACAATTTGATGTTTTTCCTTATATTTTTACTTGTGATCAAATATCTTGGTAATCACATCTGATTTCCGAATTATAAATCACATGATGTTTTTAAAAAAGCCAATTTCTGGCGCTCAGTTTGCTAACTAATAATTTTTTAAGAAACCGAATTTACAAATCACAAAATAAAAAGTTATAATAATTTTCCATATCTTTTTAGCTAAATGGCATTGATCTTAATTAAATGGCATTAACAACATAATAATTAATTCCTCTTCGAGTGCTAATAGACAATGTGAAATTTATTTACACATTGAAAAACAGCTTTAAACGTTTGCTAACATTGCAAATAAAGTCTCAAACAAATATTTGCTTAGCATAAACATTATAATAGTTGTGATGTCATTGCTTAATAACTTAATACTTACTGTATAAAGTGTTCATTTTTAAAATTATTTTAATAATCTGGGACTGAAGATACAATCATTTTATTTCCATAGAGGCATTCAATACTCCAATTACATTTCTTACTTAAGTTACAGTAATTTTTAGCAAAAAATAAACAATTTAAATTTACTGTAAATAATGTACAAGGTAGAGCAGTAATTAAATTAATTGACTTAAAAGTGGGATTTGTTTTTCTGCACTTTAAATCAGATGAACCGTGTAATGTACATCGGTATAACTTAGGATTAGTGACATTGTTGACATTGAAATGAATCATTTTAATAGCTTTTACGACTTATTGTTTGCTGTGATGTCAAAGGAAAAGAGATTGTGCAAGGCAAAGATATTATTATAGCTTTTAACTTTGCCAACAAAAGACAATTCGATGCACTTTATTTTTATGTAGTTACAAACAACAGGACTTTAAGTTGGAAATATGAAACTTTTGCTTTGATAAATGTGAGTAATAAGTATTTCAATGTTCGTGTAAATTTTAAAATCATAAGTTGAAAATCATGTTTTGTTAATTTTTTGGTAATTCAATTACATGGTTAGCACATGTTGTCTAATTGCTTAATTAGCAAAACAATTAGTTAAAGACGTGAAATTTGATGTATTTAGTGGTTGCTAAACTTTATTTTAGTAATTTACATAAAAGTTTACAAGAATTTATCTTACAATAATTTTTTTTTGACTAAAAATGTGCAATTTAGTTATTGAAATTACATGATTTCTGTAATTAGTTAATTTAAAATAGAAATACTTGTAGATTGATGAAAAATCTTAACATTTTATAAAGAAAATTTAGGAAATTTACATAAAAATTTACAATCATTTACCTTGAAATTTTGACTTATTATTTTTGTGATAACTGGAATTTATGCAAATAATTATTTTATCATTAAAATTGTAGGAAAATTTTATAAAACTTGTATCTGACATTTTGAATTTTAAACAAATATTTCATCAACAACAAAAAAAAAATAATTAAAATTTACATTACAATAAACACTGCAAAAAATTCCCTGAACTCTTTTAACCAACATTTATTAACATTAACAATCTAAAAACACACAATGCTGAAAAATGAATAGCTTTGAAATGAATCAGTTTAAAGTTACAAATTCACAATGTATTTTACCTAATTGAAATTTGAATGAAAAGCAGCACCAACCTTGGGAAAATGAATGAGAATGTTAACTGGGAGAGGCTTAAGGGGCAGAACAAAAATATTTGGAGGTGGGCACACAACTCCTCAGAGGGTGCAAGGGGGTTGGAAGTCCATACTCCATAGGATAATAGTGGAAAAGCAGGCAGGTGAAATAAAGTTGGAGTTTGAGGGTACAACAATCAGTCGGAGGAAGGGGGAGGTAAATGAAAAGGTAGGCAGTTATGGGGTGAAACAAGTTGAACAACTTTTTTTTACATATTCAGTCTCCACACCTCTAGTACACAGTGTATATGGGGGTCACGTTGTTGTTTTGTTGTAGTCGTTGCTCCGCTTACTAGTCGACTGTACACACATTCCACTTTGCAGTATCCAGAAAGACTCAAAAAGTCAAGCCAATTTGAACTTTCTAACTGTCCCAAGTGAAACCGTGTCCCAATCGTGAATTCGTGTGTGCACAAATTGTGAAATTGCTTCTTATTACTCAAAAAAAGGGATCAGTTTTTCACTTATTTTGTGGTGAATTTATTTTTTAACTGTGTGTTTTTGCTTGGAAAACAATGGAGATGTGCTGAAACTGCTTGGATATTTGTGCTTGAGGGGATTCACGGTATGTCTGTCCCGCTGAGAAGGCATTTGAGTAATTACTAAATTTGTCTTATGTAATGCTGGAGCAACTTCAGTGAGTTTTTTTTTTGTTATTTTGGGAGTGTCATTAACTGAAATATCGATTGACTTTGTGGAATGTCACATCATGACTACAGTACGTTACGCGTAACTGAGCTTTAACGCCTTATTTTGATCTTGCCATGATGGATTAAACTTCTTACATGTCTGGATTAACTGTACAAGTCAATCTAAATAAAAAAATGTGACAAAAAGTAATTCATTTTGTCCTTGACGTGACACGGCAACATTGTTTTTTTAAGGTTGTCCCGCCACAAGATGCGGTAACGGGACATTACATTCAGCAGTGAAACCGGTTAATCTAGATTATCTCAAAATGACGTTATTGATCTCTTACTCGGCGTAACTAAACCCTCAATTATTATGGAGACGTTAAATTGCAGATTCATTGACAACATGGAGGACGAAATTAAGCGCGATGTGGGCTTCAAACGTAATTTGTTAACTCTAAAAAGTGAGGTGGCTTATGAGGATGAGATTAATGGAGATATTGTTGATGACGTGGAGGATGAAGAAGATGATGAGGATGATGTTACTGATGAAGATGACGACGATGATAATGAAGATGACGGTGATGAATACGGCGAGTGTTACGATGGTCCGTACCAGTTTTTGTCCGACGATTATGACGAATGTGATTTTACGCCTCAGGAGCTGCAAGATTTCTTGTACCAGCAACAGCAGCAACACTCATCTATGTATTCGTTACGGCGTTACAGTCTCTTGGAGACCATTCAGGAGGAAACGCTGGAGGAGTTACGAATGAGCAGTGAAAGTGATGAACTGTGCAGATCTGATTATTCAGGCATTTGGTGCTGGGGTGATGACTATCCCGATGACTGCAGTGATGACGCCAAAGTGACACCACCGTCACATCACCCTCCACAACAGGAAGCAGTTGATAATTTCGATATTGATGTCGATGTAGAAGACGAAACGCCGTTAAGTGACCGTGAAGGAAGCTGGTTAGATTTTGATAATGACAATAATTTAGGACAATTAAATGACGTCATAAGCACTAACAACGTTAATTCAAAGGTGAATTCAACTCAGGTGACATCTTGGAGTGACGCTATTGACGCTTATTTGATGCTCCGCGCTTCGACGAGTGAACTTTCCCACGAAACTGTCACCGTTACGTTACCGGAATCGGCCTCATCTTCAAAGGAAGATGATATTTTTGGTTCTAGATTCGGTAAAACGTCTATTTCACGGTTGACAGGAGTGAAATCAGCTCCAGATCTCTTCAGACATAATTTAACTGATGACGTTTATTCGTTTTCGGTTGCAAATTACGCTGAAGACGACTGTGCACTTAAAAATGTCTCTGCATTTTCGTCTTTTGCCAACTATAGCAGTGACGTTGTGGGGTGGAACGATGACATCAATAAAAGTCAGTCACTTCCATGTGTTAATGTGGACAAATTAAATCAGGTAAATTATTATAGTAATACCGGAAATACCACTTGATAAAATAGTATTCAATTTAGTTGAACATTGATGATAATTCCACTTAGTCAAATTTTGGGCTCTTCAGTAACAAAATTTAATCCAAATTTAGTGGTCAATTTAAAACGTCATTTTAATATGAAAAATAGATTTTTTTGGACAAAATAATTAAATAGCATGATTTTTTAAAGCAAAATTGGCAGGTATTTAACTATTTACATTTTTAATTTAAAAAAACTTTTTTTGCAAATTAAAAAAAATTACTGAATTTATTTCTAATAAATGAACTGATTTTTTAAATAAGGAATTTTAGTTTATTCAAATTTTCAGCAAAATAATTTTAATGTTTTTTCTTAAATTTATGAAATTTATAACTTTTTTTAAAACACAAACCGTTACATAATTTCTTTGCTGAAAAAAATTAGGAAAATATTCATAGGCGTAATTACTAAAAGTTAATTTTAATAAAAATTTAAAAACAGTGACCTAAAACTAACAATTTAAAAAAATTATTTAATAATCAAATTTTACAACAAAAACCATGTCATTTTAACACAAAAAAATGCTTTTTATTTAATTTCATGCAAAGTGTTTACATTTGAGTGAATTTTATCACATTTTTAAACGCATTGTAGCTAATTTCGTGAATTTGTTGCGTTCATTGTTTTTCAGTGTACTTTTTTTATTTAACTTAAAAAAATATATATTTATGGAAAGGCTTTTTTAATAGTTGACATTTTTTTATAACTTTAGGGGAGTTCTAGCTTTTGTGAAGTAGTGGTGACACCCTCAGTATCAACCCATCTGGATTTAACCACCAAATCGTTATGCACTACAAATGAAAAATTTCAGTTTTTCCACGAAACGGATGAAAGCGAGTTTTCCGAAACGTCGGAAGTGTCGTCTGATGAATCGGACGAATTTTCCATGTTCAACGACCGTTCACAGTCATTTCTACGTTTTACCAGATCAGCATCTCTACGGTCTTTTCGGTCATTAGACACCCTAAATTTAGCAGGTATAGAAGCACCTACTGTCTCACCAACACCAACAAAGTCAACCGACAAAATTAATGAAATTGACAGTGAAGTTGAAGTTGGGGTTGTATCATCCCTCAATGAAATACCGGAAGTGTTAGGAGAAGTGGGGGAAGAGGTAATAAACGACTCTGGCTTTCTCACCCTCGAGGGGTCAAAGGTAGACGTGACATTTGACCCTTACAGCTGCTTGCTGAATGACGATACTACTGACAACCGAGTCGCTGAGAACGCTGAAATCGACATCACCGACCAACTTCCGGTCTCATGCCAGCAGAGGAATGTGATAGATGAAAACGGAACGTGTTGTGCGCATGCGCTTGAAACCAGTTTGCCCAATTTAAATGAAACCAACAGCATTGTTTTGGAAAACGAAATGAATAATGGGAGCGGCGCAGCTGAACTTCCCACTCAAAACTTAACAAACAATGAAAGTTCAATTGAAAGTGTGACGTCACCCGAAGGTATCATCCCATGTCACGTGGTTCCCCACGTTTCCCCATCCACAAATCATCAAACAATCAACAATAACAACATAGTGCAGACGCAGGAAGAAGTGATCGAAATTTACAGCAACGCTAACCCAGTTTTGCAACCAGAAATGAATCTGAACCGTTTATTAGATGAAAATCATGTGGCTGGAGGTGTTGAAGGGGTTCCAAGTTGTTCGCCAGGAGGTTGGGAGCTGCTGTGTTTAACATCAGACGACGTCGACCCATATGTGGGCCACCATGTTTTTACAAAACGCCAGCAAATTGGTGCCAAAACCAGCAGCCTAAAGTTGGAAGAAAGTTTTGGAGCCATTCCCACACTTAATGACGTCGCTCAAGTGGGCGTGGGTGCGGTTAAAAATACTCTAGAGTCAAATTTAGCTGAAGAAGATAACACAGAAAAGAAGCAGCTGGTTGAGAGTAACAACAAATTGGATGCTCCAGGTAACACAAATTGCGACGTCGTGACTGTGTCTTTGCCTTCTGAAACAAAACAATCAGTGCGACAAGTTCAAACTTTTCCGGAAGTGGTTATAAAAAGTGATCAAGACAATACAGACGGTGAACATAATCTTACCTCACTTGTTAACTTATCTTCTTCGACGCTGGAGTCTCCAAAAAACATTACTAAACAAGACGACAACAAATCTCCTGACTTAAAAAGTAGAAATCTTGAACCTAAAATGGATATTTTCACGGAGAAAGAGAAGTCCAAAGATAAAAAGAAGAAGTCTGGAGGTAAAAAGTGGTGGTTCCTTCCTAAAAGTAAGTCCAGTGAACCTGGCACAGTGCATGTAACAATTCCATCGAGTAAAGAAAGTAAAGAAAAGGGCTCATATAATGGAAACAACGTTAATATTAATGGCAAGGGAGGGGGAAGTTTAGCTAGCAACGGTTGCCACGGTGACGTCATATCCTATGAAGAAAAAAGGAAGGAAGAAGATTTGGAGACACGTCTGGATATGGAGACATTCACAAACAATTTGTGGATTGAGTTTGAGAATGAGCTAAAAGGGGTGTGGCCATCTAATTTCAACGGTAGTTCAACGTCAACCGCTGCCGCTGTGCCGTCATCAAACGCGGCAGCCGTTCCAGTGGCTGCGGAGTCGTTGATCCCCAGGGAACAGCATGCGAACAATAAGCAGCGTTGTCTTGACAACGGAAAAATAATGGAAAATAACAGTGAAAAAATTATTATTAAAAATGGTGAAGTGGTTAACCATGTGCTTAAGGGAAAACCTCCTCTTCCATCGTCAGCGCATAAAGTGAAAGTTAAAAATGCGGGGATGCCAAAAATAGCTAAGAAAATGTCTGTCAACATTGAGGAAGATGAAGAGGTGAACGACCCTTCTGTTATTTTTGATAAATTTCGACAAATTGCACAAGAGGGCAGAGACAGAGCGGCGAAATCCATTCAAAATTTAAACGAAATCGGTAATAGTTTCAGACAATTTTGTCCACAAATTGAAGACAACATGGCTGCTACGCCCACTCCAGCTCTTAAATACGATGAAGAAATTGTTAGTGGTCAGCCACAACGTCGTTGGTGTGATAGTAACCAGAGTTTAGTGGGTTACCTGGAGACTGACATAGATACTTTTCACAGCCGTGAAGTTCTGGTCATTCGAGTTCCTCCCCAAAGTCAAAACGACTCTGGCATTAGCGCTGGGCATGAAAATGGCACCGGGTTTAGCAATCTCAGCTACAACATCAAGAAGCACCGTCCTGTCAAGTTAAAAACGCAGAGTATGTTCAACCTAATCGACGACGAGCATAAAACTGAGCAGGATAATATCTCAGTCATCACACCTGAAATTGACGCGGACACTGACGACATGGCAACTTCTGGATTTCGAGCGGCTAAAAGTATGGAGTTTTTGTTGAAAGCCGAAAATAAGGCAGCTGTTGAGGCACCAGAAAATCGTCTGATGAGGCTGAGAACTTACAAAGGTAACCAGACGTCACCAGACATTGAAATTGACATGAATCGAAGCATGTCAGAGCATGAGGAACGAATTAGACGGTCACTGAAAAACCTGAATTTACCAGAATGGTACACCAAATCCAAATCAAAGTCCAGTTTAAACCAAAGCACCGAGGAAGGGATCAACGAGCGCAGAGGTCTACGATGGGAGGATTACCGTAAACGAAACGGCTCAACATCCAGTGTAACATCACCGAATAAGTCGCGCAACACGGTCATAAGTAAAAGGGTGACCACTCCTGATTGGAGACAGGTGAAATCTTCACATGAAAGTCTGATGCAAAGTCCTTCTTCCGCAGCCACTTCATCTACCCAGCTGGATAAAACTGACGACAGCACCAACTACAGCTACGGTTACACTGGGAACCTATCTCGATGGGGCAGCAGCAGATTATCCACCAATTCATCAAGAAGTTCATCACCAACTTCCGGTTTTACCACAACTTCAAACTCAACTTTCCGATCATCCATCAGACAGCAACCTTACTTAGGATGGAGATCTTCGGAGAAATTGGCCGCTATTAATAGCCAAAGTGATGAAACGTCGAATAAGTATGCGGATAAGACATTTTATCGCTCGGCCGCTGAGAGACTATCTAAAGGGCCAGGATATTACGCTTTACGCTTCGGTGTCTATTCAACTAATAATTCAGCTGCGGAAAACTCGGATATGAGCATTGTATAATAGACTACTCATTGTTAATTTTTTAATACAGTAAATATATCGTGTTGTTCAGCATAAAACTTTTGTTTAATTTCAATGTGGACAGCTGGCTTGACCTCATTTACAGCAGCTAACTTACTGTAGAAATTGCCTTAAAACTTCAGCAAAATGTGACATCTGTGTAATTTATATAACAAGAGTTAATTATTAGATTTATCATCGATTTCATCACTTCATTATTAGGTGAGAATCACTATTTATTTTGCCTTTTTAGCCAAATTGGTGTAGCAGATCACTTTTTTTCTTCATGGGGAAAAAATAACGGGAAAGATCCTAATTGAAACTCACGAGATTTTGTCTCGTTTCTTTATTAGCATTTTTTTTAGCTACAAAAATAAGATAAAAAATCAGTTGGGAAACTGATAAATTGAAATGGCTGTAAATATTTGTATAAAATATTACGTTTTACATTCCAAGTTACTATAAAAAATGGTGCTCTGAATTATTCAGCTTCTGTACTTTAAAAAAAGTGTGAAATTTTCCATCCATAACAAAAAAAATTCCCATTTAAAACTAAACATTTAAAATACGGTCTACTGGTTCAGTTAGCTTAAACATATAATTAAAGTTTTCTTTGGTTACATTTTAAAAGTCTAAACATAAAATGCACAGTATATTTGTATCTTTTGCACATGTGAAGAAAGCCACAAGGAAAAAAACCAAACAGTGATGCAAAACATCTGCTTACAAAACACGTGCTTGGCAACGCTGTGTAAATTTTTATAATTGGCAATTTAGCACACAACTAACTAAGTTAAATTATAACCCAAACTAATACCGTACTAAATTTTATTTATTAGTGCAAATGCCTGATTTTTCATGCCTGTCATTGTACAGTACAGAATATTTCACTATCCAAGATTAGATTAAACTTTTTAGATGAATTTTACAGTATGCTTCTCTGTTTAAACATGAAACATGTTTTGCTGTTTGCTAATGTTAAGTTGATGTTTGTATATGTAGAACTGTTTCTGTGTACTATGTACTGCCCCATAAATATCTGTAAACTTTTTTGTTTATTTTATCAGTCACTGTGAATAGCCTGTATAGTCAACAAACTTTATCCATCTATTTTTGAGCTATTTTTAAAACAAACCGGCAGTTACTGAAATTCAATGAGGTCGATCACAAAATTCACAATACCAAATTACCATTGGAATTTGATATACGAGTTTGAAAAAAGTTGATAGCTAAAATGTAAAATCTAGATCACCTTCACTTGGAATTTCTTTTTATCATTTTTAATAATTTTTAAAAGTTCTTAGATCCAAGGTTCTTCTTACAAATGAGTTTTAGACTCTCAATTTAGCATACAAATTTGATTTTTAGGAAGTGCAATTTGGTTTCTGGTGACTAAATGTTTAAAAGATACTAATTTATGGTTCCTGTTTCTTAAATTTTTGTTTTCAAGACTAGATTTTGAGTTTGTGAATTTGAAATTTGGTTTCTGGTGGCTAAATTTGATTTTAATATTTAAAAAATACTAATTTATGGTTCCTGTTTCTTAAATTTTGGTTTTCAAGACTAGATTTTGAGTTGGTGAGTTTGAAATTTGGTTTATGATGGCTAAATTTGATCTTAACATTTAAAAGATACTAATTTATGGTTTCTAACACTTAAATTTTGGTTTTTAAAGCTAAATTTTGAGTTTGTGATTTTAAAAATGAATTTTAAGTGATAAGAGCCAATGTATACTCAAAGACAATTTCCTATTTTACGTCCTAAGTTGGCACTAGCTCAATCAACACGGTAGTAATTAAATCCACTGTATAATTATTCCTTGAAATTCAATTCAGTTGAAACAATTCCAATATTAAGAAAGTTGCTGTGTTGCTTAAATAAGACCTTCATTACTATTCAACTAATTTTGGCAACACAAACTTGGACTTTTAATCTACCGACTGTCCCATTTACTTCCGTTTTACTTAATTGATTTCAATTTTTTAAGATTTGTCACTAAAAATCAAATTTAGCCATCATAAATCTAATCAGTAGGTACAGTAATTTGATTTAAATTCCGGAAGTACTTCAGTTTAACGTCTTAAAATGGCAAAAACATTGAATTCTTTTCTTTTAAATGTCTTAAAACACCCTGTATTTTTGTAACATACCATTATCAATATCAAAAGGACATTACAAGCAGTCAATGACGTCATTGTAAATGCAGCTGTTGTCCTTGAGTCTAAAGATTTATTGGAATTTCTAAAAGTTGCAACATTGCAAATACAAATATGGCATTTTGTTTTAGTAACAAAAATTTCCACATTAAATTAAAATGATAAGGTAGAAATGAATTCATATCGTGAGAAAATGTCACTTAAAAAATCACTTTAAAAAGTTAAGTAGATGTGTAATTGTAATTATTCATCACTTAAGACTTGACGTGTTAAGTGATTATATACAATTTACATTTTCAACATTTCAGTTACATGTGGAAACTAAATATCACAACTCATCATAAAAAATTATGCAACCAACTTAACTGTTTATTTTTTATTTACATTTACAATTTGCAGTGCAAAACCCATGACATGTGTTTTAATGAATTGCATTTGCAGTTATTTTAAGCTTATTTAGACTAAATTTCAACTCCTCCTTCCTGTCTTTAATTTTGAGGTATTTATGACTTAACAAGAAAGTTGTTGTTGTAACTTGGGTGAAATGTTTTTTTGGTAAATTCCATGGTGTATGAGAAATAACTTAGGAGTAAAAATGTTTTGAATTCCGATGCAGGGTTTACATCATCACTTTATCATGTCAAAGCAATGTAAAGCAATACTCGTTTTATTGCTTGTCGAAATTGAATCTTTTTCCATTGTATGTTTTAAGGGTGTTACTTTTAACTTTTTACGAGATTACTGTACTGTAAGTCCTGGGGCAAAATGCAATTTGAGTGCATTTGTGGCAAAAGCAACTAAAACTTTAATTAAATTTGCTTAATTTTTTTTTCTATTTGTGTTTATTATATTAAGGGGAAACTTTTTTTTCATTTGGGTAATTTTTTTTATTTAGAAACTAGTTTTGCACTTTTTAGTTTATTGTAAGGCATTTTTGAGTACATTGTTAGGTTAATATTATAAACTGTCAGTTAAACTTATTTTAGGACACTTTTTGTTCGTTTTAGGACGCTTTTTGTTCATTTTAGGACGCTTTTTGTTCATTTTATAGAATATTTGAACATTCAAGCACATTTTGGGAACATTCAAGCACATTTTGGGAACATTCAAGTACATTTTGGGAACATTCAAGTACATTTTGGGACCCATTATCGTCACTAAAGCAAATGTTTGTGCTAATTTGAACTTTTTATTTTGACTGTTTTTGTAAATTGGCTATTGTGGACTTTAAATTAACTGAATTACTGTAAATACTGTAAATTCTCAAATGGGAAATCAAATCATTTGACTTTTATAACGAAAACTAAATTAGCCATATCAGTTAACTAGTCTTTTCATATACTAAATGTAAATTTATACACGTATTGAGGATTGTTGTTGATCATTACTGCCAATATTAATAGCACAAACCATAGCAGATGTTTTTTTTTAATGTAAAAAAGATAAGAGGATTCACGGTTGGCTAGGAAGTTTCAGTAGTTCAAACTAAAAGGCCATGACCCCAACCCCTGTCATCTACATTCCCCCACCATTTCATCCTCCTACAACTTAAAAAAAAGGATTTAAAATATTCCAACATATTATTTTACAACTGAAAAATCGTAATGATATTGTGCTCAATTTATTCAGACTAAACAATTACTGTAAGTGCAATTCATTTTTGCTTTTTAAAAAAACTAACATGACTTACAGTAAACTCTTTAATGGTTATTTTATTGCTCACATTCAGTAACTATACTAAGAGTATTTCTCATAGTAAAGTGTATAACCTATTTAATTTTTTTCGTGAGTTAAATTTCCATGTGATTAGACTACTTATCATTGGTTATTGTGGTTACTGGTGGTTTTTATGTGTTTTATTATAATTGTAATTGCTCTTGACTTTTGCGGTTTCCAATTTAATGCAATGGAGAATAACATTTGATTATTTGCTGACCTCAGCTGTTTAAACAGTCAGTATTGGCGATTTTCAACCTATTGGTTCGCGTGTAAAAACTGGTACAGAAAATAGACAAAAAGGTTGAGAAGCATATGTTTCAATGACCTTTTTATTCATTATAAATTCAGCAATGCTATTGTTGACAAAATATGCTGGGAATTCATGTTAGATTTGCTTTAGGCAAAATTTAATATTGGACTTTTTGGCTAAGGTTTTAGTTTAATAAAATATAGGTGAAAATTGCAATTGCATTATTGAATAGAGAAACGATCACCTGAAATAGCCAATCGATAAACATACACATTTTTTTATAAGGAAAATTGATTTTTTTGGTCTCATTTGAGCAGCTGTTTCAGTCACACAATTAACGTTGATGAATTTGCTACTTGAAGTCTTGTTTAACACCTACAAAGCTAAATTAGCTGTTACAAAAGCTAAATTTAATTTTACTACTTTAACCGTCATATTAATAAAAAAAAAAGACAAGTTTTGCATTTATTTGGTCGTTTAACTCTTTTTCATCGTCTCATTTCGACTATTGAACCGTTAAATAGCAGCTGGTGATGCTAAAGTACTGTACTAAAATAGACAAGTGGAAAATTTCCACTTCAAAACCGCATTTTTAAATAAAAAAGTACAGATAACCAATTTTTAATAATGTGTTTTAAAAATTTTCAAGTTTTACCAGCTCTGAAATTAAGTTTGGGGAGACAAAACACAGAGGTTAGTGGAACAGTGGGCGGGGTCAAATTTATTAGCTTATTTAGCAATTTAAAAGTGACCTGTTTGCTATTTACATATCAATACACTTTTACCCCTGTTCTGCTCCTTCTGGCATGAATATTAAATAAGAGGTGGAATTTTCAATGAAATTGACAATGGGAATAAGTTAAGTGGCATTTAGTTAGTTGCACTCTGTATATCATGCATTTTCAATGAAATGCAGGGTGACACTCTGTAAGTGTCATTTCCACTTATTTTTACTTACAAAACGAAGTTGTAGACAATTTAATTAACTTAATTGATTAGATTTCAGCCGCCACCCTACATTATCTAATTGCTCTGAAATATTTAATGGTACTATTTTAGTCATTGTTACATCAAAGTATTAATGTACAGTGTGATGAACGCTTATGACCGACTTTGTTGCCATCTTTTTATTAATTTTTTTCTTCATAAAAAATTCTCCCATAAATGTTTGTGAATAAATATTAAATGGCCAAGAAAAATGTTTTGGTTTTGTGTTAAACATGACATTTTTTCCACGTTGTTTGAAGGTCTATTTTGTTGTTATTATTCGTGGAAGTTTTGTAAAGCAGATTTGTTATTAAATAATCAAGAAATCACTGACTTTTTAAAAAATAAGGATAAAACAGTAGCTAATTTAGACGCTGGAAACTGACTTATTGAGATTTAAAATTCAATTTTCTAAGTGAAATAACAAATTTAGTGTTTGAAGTGTCAAGTTTAGTGTTTGCAATGTCAAATTTAGTGTTGGCAATGCCAGATTTAGTGTTTGCAATGTCAAATTTAGTGTTGGCAATGCCAGATTTAGTGTTTACAATGTCAAATTTAGTGTTTGCAATGTTAAATTTAGTATTTTCAACGTCAAATTTACGTCTAAAATAGCAAATATGTGTTTTGAATAACCATTGAAGTGTTTTAAATGAGCAATTTAGTTACATAAACTGTAATATAAATTTCAAATTAGTCTTTGATATTAAGTAAAGTCGCTGGGAAACTATCCTGGTGCTCTAGAAATCAAATTTAGTTTCTTAGTGGCCAATGAACTAATTTATAGTTGCTTATTGTACGTAATTGCAAAATTGGTGTTTCTTGAGATGTTTTCAAAGTACATTAAGCTCTTATATTTATTGCTTCAAGGAGCCTGAATTTATTTTTTGTTGCCACGTCTTAAGTGATGAAATTGAGAAGTTAATTAAGTGGGTGGTGCAATGGGGAAGTTGATTATAAAGTCAGATAGCTGCATTGTTATTGTTGTTGTTGACTTTTGTTATGTCATCCAAACAATAGCATTATTATATTAGCATTACTAAATTATTAACATTATTCAAACAATGCAACGTGTAAGCTAAATTAACTTTGTTTTTATATTTTGGTGAAAATGATTAAAGAGATTTTGTTTCTGAGCATCATCGTAAATCTGCCAACACCTAATTGAGGTCAAATATAACTTCAAACATAATCTTTATATGAGAACGAAAGAAAAAAAAAGTTTTTTTTATGTTTATAATTTTACTGAATTTCCTCTTCATCTTAAATAAAAGTTGTTGAGGTTTATTTTCCCAAACATTTTTTGTGAGATATTTCTAGGCTTATTTACTAATTCTCAGCCGTTTAGTCTATAATTTTCTGCTGTTGAGCAAAATAGTAAAATGAAAAGAAACAAAAAAAAAATGTTGATATTAAGTTGTGTTTTTAAATGCATTTAAGGGTTAACTTAAGTGCATCCATCTTGAAAATTAGTGTACGAATGAATAACCAATCTACTTTGACGCTGTTTTGCTTAAAAGTTAGCACTGATGAGAAGACCTAAATTATGTCACAATGAAATCTATTTAGTTCACTGTAATTAATAGGATAAATATGGCTAAATAAGTTTGAGTTATGGAATCATAACATGCCAAAGTCGATATAAATTAACGAATTTTTAGCCAAATTTGATGTTTTTTTGCTTTTAAATTAGGATTTTTATGCAAAGCTGCATCTTACCACACCAATCTCTATTTAGTACACTACAAATAGCAAGAAACTAATTTAGTGTACCTATATTAGTTTTTGAGTTATGAGATGCTAAAGTTGGTCTTCAGTAAGGATATTTTATGCGAGAAGACATTTTTCCGCATTTAAATCACTAAGTGCACTATTTGATGTTTTTTTGTTTTTAAATCAAGATTTTTATGCAAAGCTGCATCTTACCACATCAATCTCTATTTAGTACACTACAAATAGCAACAAACAAATTTGGTGTACCTAAAATAGTTTTTGAGTTATGAGATGCCAAAGTTGGTCTTTCTTCAGGTCTTCAGACATTTTTCCGCATTTAATTCACTAAGTGCACTTAAACTGGCAATGATGGAGTCAAATGTAGATGTATAAATTAAATTCTTAGTTATTAGATGCCAAATTCGACCAAAATGGGAGGCACTTAAGATTTCTCACGTACTTACAGTATTATTCACGCTTCCATGCACTTAAACTTATTTCTAAAACTACTTTTACTTTTCCAATTGTGTAATTTAACATTTTGCTTTTTTAACTTCCTTAACTCTAAAAATAAAAGTTCAATGTCTCTTTTAAATTTTTGTATTATAATGTTAATATTGTTTTAATAATTATTATATTTTTTTTTGCAGATGTCATTTACCTGGTCAAACATAATGAACTTCATCCGAGCAGATAGTGACAGTGGCCTTTTAATTTTTGAAGATGGCTGAAAAGAAGACAACAGTAAAAATGCCATGTATTTTTAAGTAGCACTTGAGATTATTTAGTCAAAGATAAGATCACAGCAAAACATAATAAATTATAACAAAGCACTCTTAAAAATCTCTGCAAACATTAAGCATTGTTTATAATTTTAATCGTTTACTCCCATTACATTTTTCAATGAAAAAAAAATTATTATGTTAAAATATAAAAAGAAAAAATAAAATAATATAAAGTATTATGTTAAAAATGCATCAAGTTTTACAGTATTTGTTACTGTTTTTAGATGAGAAATTTCATTTCATCCATTCAGCTGTAAACATGTTGGGACCTGGGACCCCTCTGGATTTAACAATCGTTGGTTCCACATTTATTGATTTGTTATACTGCGCATGCGTTGTGGATTCTGCATCTTGAGTGTGAGCAGTGCACACATACACACACACACTGACAGCAACAATTTAAAAATCTCAGAGCTCCAAGGCAGGAAAAAATGTCTGTTTATAATCATTCGCCATAAACAACACATAAAATGGCTGCTTCTGTGTTTACAAAAATATTTGCAATTGCCATTTGCACTTTCAATTTCACACATGCTCTGCCAGAACTGATACGAATTGGTAAGTATCAATGGTCTAATTTTTAAGCTTCCGATTTTCAGGTTTGAAATGTTAAGTTGGAGATTGAATTCTCTGTGAAATACGCACCCACATTTAATAATTAATCAATTTGGGTATTAAATAATTATAACGTAGATAAAATGAACAATTGCATCGATTGATTTAGCTTACACTGTATTATCATCTGAATATTTGCCACTAAATTTTCTCATTAGGCATTGGGTGTTGCCCAGAAGGTGTCATTAGTGAGATCATGAAGGACTAAACACTCTTGGGATCTAAACGACTAACCCTGGTTTTTGTAGAGTCAAATTAAAAATCCATAAAAAAACTAGTGGATAAATTTGAACACTATTGGTCTTGTGGAAATGTTGGTCCTTTTCCTCAAACACTAATTTTTAGTAACTTGAAAACTGTGACTTTGAACTATGATTTTTAGTATCTTGGAAACTTGAAAGTGGTCATTTCCACCACTAAATAATTTATTGTGGTGGAATTTTGTTTGCATTGTAGGTGGGTTGTTTGACAAGGATGATGGGAGCTTGGAAGTTGCTTTTGTAAGTGCTGTTAGCAGGGTAAACGCCAACAGACAGATCTTACCAAAATCTCGTCTAGTTCCACAGGTGGAAAATATCAAGCAGGAAAATAGCCTAGAAGCCACACAAAAAGGTAAAACATTCAATGAGAGTCTGTCGCTTTCGTTAATTGATTGACATCTTTTAAACTAAATCTTTTCCTTGTAGTTTGCTCTTTGATGGAAACTGGTGTTGCTGCTATTTTTGGTCCACAGTCAAGTGCCACTTCAGCTCATGTGCAATCAATCTGTGACGCACTGGAGGTTCCTCATATTGAAACCAGATGGGATTTTCGTTCTCACTATGATATAAACTCTGTTAATTTATATCCGTATCCACCAACTCTCAGCAAAGCTTATGAAGATCTTATTAAGATGTTTGAATGGACTTCTTTTGCAATTGTTTATGAAAACAATGATGGTTAGTTATTCCAAACTGCAATCTGTTTTGGTGTTTCAAACTTTTTTTTTCGTTACAAGGTTTTGTTCGGCTGAAGAACTTGTTTAAAACTCCACCAAGTCGATCTCCTTTCAAGATATTTTTAAGGCAGTTACCTGACAATGGAAAATATAGAGACATTTTTCGTGAAATTAAAGAAAGAAATATATACAATATTGTAGTTGATAGTAGTACCAATTTAGTTTTTCAAGTGCTGAAGCAGGTAACCCACTGAAATAGTGTAAAAGGATAAAGTTTTTCTTAAAAGACAATATTTCCAGGCCCAACAAATTGGACTTATGACTGAAAATCATCATTATTTAATCACAAGCATGGTTAGTAATTATACACACCAACCTCTGTGAGTGTTAAAACCAGTTATAAACATGTATGGTTTTTGTTAAGGATTTGGATACAATTGATGTTGAAGATTTTCAATATGTTGGCGCTGAAATCACAGCTCTGCGCCTTGTTGATCCAAATAGGGCGGAAGTGACTAAGGTGATCAGTGAGATGCAGGCAGCAGAAGGTCATTTAACTAGAAAAACTGGCCAGAGAAATGATTTTACGTTAAAAGTACATTGGATTTTTTTTAAGTAACTTGTTTAAAATGATATTTTAATAAGCAATGTTTTGTTTGTTTTTAGACTGAAACAGCATTAATGTTTGATGCTGTGTACTTGTTTGCCAAAGCACTGCATGATTTGGACTCCAGTCAACACATAGACATTAAGCCATTATCATGTGAAACTGAAAATCCATGGCTTCCCGGAAATAGTTTAATTAACTACATGAAAGTGGTAAATATTAATTAATGAATTGTTATTCAGCAACTTTTTAAAAGAAATTAATGCATTAAGGTTCAACTAAATGGAGTTAGTGGAATTGTTGGTTTTGATAACAATAAATTTCGCTCAAATTTTGACTTGGACGTGGTTGAAATAAGTCCAAAAGGAGTTGTTAAAGTTGGAACTTGGAGCAGCAGATATAAAGATAAACATCACATTGGTCTAAACATGACAAGACGTGTTATGAAATTAGGAGGTGAAATCGTTGAGAAAAAAATTTTGAAAGTGACAGCAATTTTGGCAAGAAAATAATAAAAAAAAGTCCTTAGTGGCGTCAGTGGCTCAATGGTCTTTATGCACTAGGATGGCCTCTACTGTTTAGGCTCATTATGTTGTAGTTAGGCCACTGAGGACAATGCACATTTTGGGACCAATAATTAACCATTCTGTTCATATTTAGAATGAGCCTTATGTGATGCGCAAGGAAAGCAAAGACAGTCTATTTGGAAATGAACTTTACGAAGGATTCTGTGTTGATCTACTAATTGAAATTTCAAAGTTGTTAGGATTTGATTACGTCATGTACGAAGCTGCTGATCAGTCATACGGAAGTAAAAATCCAGTAACAAAAATGTGGAATGGTGTAATCAAAGAAATAGTAGATGGAGTAAGATTATTTTCAATATTATTAAGTTAATTGTAAATTAAATTGGCCTAAATAGAATGCAGATTTGGGAATTGGTGACTTGACAATTACGTCAGAAAGGGAAGAAGTAGTGGACTTTTCTATGCCATTTATGAATCTTGGAATCAGCATCTTATTTGTGAAACCAACTCCAGCTTCTCCAAACATCCTGTCGTTTCTTTCCCCTTTTTCCACTGATGTTTGGCTGTACACGGCCTTAACTTATGTTGGCGTCAGTCTCATTCTGTTTCTGCTGGCCAGACTCAGTCCATACGAATGGAAACAAGCAAAATTTCCGAAAAGTGCAAAAATTGCTCAGGGTCTGAAAAAAACGGGGCAGCTGGAAAATCAGTTTGGATTTCTAAACAGCATGTGGTTCACTATTGGATCTCTCATGCAGCAAGGTTCTGATTTGGCCCCAAGGTGATTTTCAAGTATGATTTTCTAGATTGAAACACTTAAATGTAATGAGACAAATTGACATGAGAACGGATACGATTTTTTCCTGTTTATTAAAAAAAAGTGTTTCAATTTAGAAATAACCTGTTATAATTTGTTGTAAATAAAAATAAAAATTTGATGGATTTCTATTGCGTTTAGGGCAGCTTCAACTCGTTTGGTGGCTGCAATATGGTGGTTTTTTATCTTAATAATGTTGGCGTCATACACTGCAAATTTGGCAGCATTTTTGGCAGTTGAGTTATTGGAATCTCCAATCAAAGACGAAAAGGATTTAGCTAAGCAAACTGAAATCAAGTATGGATGTGTGAAAACAGGCAGCACAATGGCTTTTTTCAGGGTATATTAATTATTTTTTTAAAAACCTATATTAATTTTGGTGCTACTGTTAATTTTTCTTTATTAGGACTCACAAATGGGTCTCTACCAAAAAATGTGGGCACATATGGAGTCGCAAAAAACACTTGTTAATAACAATCGAGCTGGAATCAATAAAGTTAAAGAAGGAAAGTATGCATTTTTCATGGAATCAACAACTAGTGATTACGTTGTTGAAAGAGAATGTAGCTTAGCTCGGATTGGTGGTTTACTCGATTCAAAAAGTTACGGATTTGTTCTTCCAAAAGGTTTAATTATTTTCTTATTTAATTTTTAATTTGGTCTCATTTATCTGACTTAAATGTTAATTTGCGTCCAGGTTCTCCTTTAAGAAATTCAGTGTCAACTGCTGTGCTACAACTGCAAGAAAAAGGACTTTTGGATCAATTGAAAACCAAATGGTGGAAACAGCAAAGAGGAGGTGGAAAATGTTTGGATGATAAAAAGATAATGGATAGTGTTAAAAAACCGTTGGGTTTGCCTCATGTTGGTGGAATCTTCTTGGTCCTAGTCGGTGGAATGGGTTTGTCCTTTGTAGTTGCCTGTATTGAGTATCTATGGAAAAATCGACATAAAAAGGTGAGTTATATTGCCACGATGCCTTACAGATTTATTGCTTTCAAACCACACAAAAATAAACTAGATTTGATTACGGTAATATTTTTCAAAAGTCAAAAATTAAAGTTACATTTTAGCATTATTGTTACATGGAATAGAGAAACTTAATTAATGATTAAGATTTTTCACATTTTAAATTCATTTTTTAGAGAGAAAGTATTTCAGCCCATTTGTATTTTTTGCAAAACTAAAATTGCAAGTATAAAAACTAAATTTAATGCATGTTTTCCAAAAGTCAGAAATTAACTTTCCCTATTACTATTAAGTGCTATGTGAAATGGAAACTCAGTTTCTGACTTTACTTATATCATAATTTCAACACAAAATAGGTCATGTAAACGGTAAATTACTTTTTTAACCGATAGTATAAGTAACTTTCAAACACTTTTAGAGACAAAATGGTTAAATTGAAATCATTTGGTAATTTTGCAACACTAAATTTAATTTACTTTTCTAAAAGTCAAAAATAACTTTCCCTTTTAGCATTATATTGCTAAGTGAAAGGGAAACAAAGTTTTTGACTAAATTTAACGCATGTTTTCCTAAAGTTAGAATCAACATTCCCTTTTAACATTACAGTACGTTAAGAAAGGAAAACATAATTTCTGATTTTCTATTGTCGTAATTTCAACACCTTTAGTACTGGCAACTGTAGATTTATCTGATTTACAGGGTTCAATATGTGGAGATTGTTTTTTGGAGTTATCATTTGCAATGAGATGTAAAAAGCCAAGAAAAGTCAGGAAATCCACCAAGCCAATTGAACCTGAAAACGGTTTAGCCATTCCATTACCAAAGTATCCCATAATGGAAAGAGAAATGTATTCCTAACTTTCAACTCATTTCCATTAACACTAAAAATAATTTTATGAGCCTTATTTTATTGATTTTACAAACGTTAATTATCAAAGATGCCAAATTTTCTGTAACATTGTAAATTAGTTAAATACAAATATTTTTTTTCCTTCCAACTTCTTTTTTATTTCTATTTTCCTTTACATTTATCAAAAAAAAATGTATATACAACTAAAACCTTATGTTAATTATAAGTTAATTTTAATACAGCATTTCCGTATCCTGTTAATTTTTAGAAGGGCAGCGATTAAAATGGAAAACTGGCCTGGAATAATTTTAATTAGACGTTAAATATTAACCAAATTTAGTAATAATGTTAAAAGTGAACAAGTGATCTTTGGCCTCAAAAAAATAAATACTATGCCAGTCACCGATTTTGTTCCTAATTTTCCTCCATACTTTTTTGGATTTGAAGACACGATTCTCATT
>JAAFCF010007112.1:6242974-6254960 GCA_013389785.1 Helicorthomorpha holstii | reverse complement strand
ATAATCATTATTGTTTGTTTTTTAATAGATATTTCAATATACGTTCAATTATTACTTACTTTTTAACCAACCCGATAACGAATCCAACACGAAAACGCAGTACTCGGTATCTGAAATTCGCAAGTTTCAATGAAAATACAGTACATAAAATTATATTTTAAAATTACACATCAAATTTGCATGAAAATTGTTCAATCATTACTAAATTAGGTGCAATTAGATAATCTTATGAATTTGTATTGCATTCAAATTGAAATAAATTCACAAAACTAAATTGAGAATCAAATTTTTTCGCAGTTTTGTTTTGTCACCGATTTTAAACATTTATAAAAATTGTCATCATATTAAAAGGAATATTTTGTTTAGTGTTAGTACTGATTTTAATTTAAACAACATCGGTTTTTGATTTCAGAAAAAAACTGATTTGAGACCGGAATGGACTGAATTGCTGAATTGATTCTCTAAATTGTTATGTTTGAAGAACTGATTTACTTGAGATAGATTGGTATTACTGGTTTACAAGTGGAAATGAGATTTAAAATCAAAAACTTATTAACCCCCTTAATTTTATTAATGTTTTAGTAATGTTACCCCTTATAGGTAACCTTTCTCAATGTTTACAATCTCATAAGCTGTGCAGTGAAGTGTCTGAATAGGATTTACTTATTAAAACTTTGTCACGTCACAATTGGAAATCCCCAAAATAAATTATAACATTTGATTATATTGTTAATATACAGAGTAGTTTTCGTAGCTAATAAAAAAGTTAAACTGCGAAAAGTTGCTGTACAGGTACTTTAACCCCGAAATAATTATAAAAACTCCTCTCTTTTTGAAAATTCCTCTCTTAATAACTTTCCTCAGCAATTCCCATAGTGGTTGACATGTTTAAACCTGATTTCTCACTTCCAATTCAACATTTCAAATTCAAAATACAATAAAAATATTAATGAGAATCAACTTCTATGACTGATCTCCACACCCAAATAATATTTCGCCATATAACGATGATACAACTTGCAAATTATTGTAAAAAAAAAATTAAAATAAAAAAAATTATGAATGACTCACTCGCTAGTATTCTTCTTACACATTTCCTTCAATGATGACGCAACAGCTTTCCTTCCACAGCAAAAAAAAGCATAAACTTAAGTCAGTGACGTCATGCAAATTAAATTTAATGAGGTTGGTTGTCTGGTTGCAACTAGAAGGTAGCAGCTGTATACTTGGAAAGCGATTTGTAACGGTTTAAAATTTAAGTCTATGATTTCTTATGAAAACCTGACGTAAAAATCCTCTCAATTCTTTGAAACTCAGCACCTACAACTATAAATTCAAACATTTTTAGTTTGCATCTTCAGTCAACAAATCAACAAGTGGTTGCAAAGGTTGCACAAAGAAAACACACAAACGAAAAAATAAAAATGTTTGATGTTTTGGGAGCTCTGAAATCATCTGTAACCCGAGTAAAGCATTTGACCGCTGACAATGGAGTCTTCCGGTTGCACTACCACTTCACAGTCATCGTGCTTCTCGCTTTTAGCATCTTGGTCACCAGTCGACAGTACATTGGTGATCCAATTGACTGCATCAAAGTTGCAGACATCAGAGAAAACTTGATTGACCAATATTGTTGGGTGTCATCGACAATCACAGTTCCAAAGGCCTGTCACAAGGAGGTTGGTAGTGAGGTCATCTACCCGTGCATTGACAAGTACGTGGCCGGTGAGGACAAGGTCCAGTACCATCAGTACTACCAATGGGTGTGCTTCGTGTTGTTCCTTCAAGCCGTTATGTTTTACGCTCCACATTACATCTGGAAATCATGGGAAGGTGGTCGGTTAAAAGCTTTAGCTGGTGACCTAGATGGACCATTGGTTGGCCAAGACGTGAAAGAACAACGCATGAAGGCCCTTACCGCTTACTTTAATGTGTCTTTAAACAGACATAATTTCTACGCTTACCGATATTTTTTCTGCGAGATTCTCAATTTTATTAATGTGATTGGACAAATGTTTTTGACCAACAAATTCCTGGGTGGCACATTCCTCAATTATGGCACTGAAGTCATCAACTTTTCTCAGATGGACCAACTCAATCGTACTGACCCAATGGTGATGGTCTTTCCACGTGTAACCAAATGTACCTTCCACACTTTCGGTCCCAGCGGAAACCCTCAGAACCACGAGACGGTCTGTGTGCTACCAATCAACATCATAAATGAGAAAATTTATATTGTTTTATGGTTCTGGTTCATCATTTTGGCTGTTGTGTCTGGTTTAGCTATTGTTTATAGACTGGTTACCATGTTCTCATCACGAATGCGATACCATTTGTTGAAATCCAAAGCCACTTCAGTCAATGTCAGAACCGTGGACAACATTACGGCCAATCTGAAGTTTGGAGACTGGTTCCTGGTGTACCTGTTGGCGAAAAATATCAATAGTTATACATTTAAAGATGTGGCTGATGTCATTATTAAACGATTGGACAATCCAGACAGTGATATGGAATTGGAGGAGTTGAACAAGAAAAAATATCCATTATGATAAAATCATAATAGAAATATTTTTTTTTGTAATTTTTTAATAATATTTTTACACTAGTTTTTATATTTTTTTTATATAAAAAAAAGAGTTAAAAACTCTTGTGTTCCAGCCTTTTCTACTGCCATATCATTCAAAAGTGCTTTACATTTGTCAACTATTGTTTCATTTGTAAATTATTAAGTAAATTTTTATACAGTACTTAATAAGCGCAATATTTGTATAAAGTTTTAAAATGTTTGTAAACCTTTATGGCCAGTTTTACTTTTATACATTCCCAATTTTTACTGTATATTTTTCCTATGAATAAAATAATTTGTTTTTACAATTATAAACAGATCTAAAAAATTTTACCACATAAATACAACACTAATTAGTTTTAGAGATATTAAAACTTAGAGATATAAAAACAAAAGAAATCAAGAAAATTCTCATTTTCACTAAGTCATTGCTTTTTCTAGTGTATTTGCAATTTCCTGGTGAGTTTATCATTTCCTTTGGAAATTTTTGCATAACTACGTGATTAAGTAACTGTGACTTTTCATAAGAAATGCAGTACCACCATGCAAAACTTCCATAAAAAGGCAAAGACAATGTATGAAATATGCGTGGTAAGCTTTTTCTGGAATTCCATGTTAAGTAATCAAAACATATTTCTCGGATTATATTTAATTGCTGAAAAACCCATGTTAAAAACACTGCATAGGAGAATACCTTAGGTCATTGACTTTCGTTGTTAAGTGCTTTCAGCGTATATTACATCTATTGTTATGTGCATTCAGTAGAAAACCTCCATTTGTAAACTTTAAGGCGTACCAGTCTTGAAACTAACCTTTTACACTTCACTGTTTTCATTTTAATGATGGAAAATCAAGCAAACATATGTGCAGTTCAGTGAACAATTTGCCAATCTGAAAATAAATAACAACAAATATATTATAAAAATACGAAAAAAAAATATAAAAAGTTGCAAAAAACATTTCAAAGTAAATGCAAACATTAAAATGAACATTGATGGACAAAAACAAACAAATAAGTTTGCTAAAAAATACCAATTAATATGGTCTTGGCCTGTTTTATCTGACTCCCTCATCGACCTTACTTATTAGGACATTTTCATATTTAAAATAAATTTGTATGAATTATGCATTTTTATTAAAATTCAAAACTTGTCCAATCGTTTCTTTCTGTAACTTTCCCCCTTAAAAAAAGTGACATTTTCTATTGGTCTTTTGAGGATTTTAAATCCTGAAGTTACAATGTAACAAACAATGGTAACCAAATCATGTCATGATGTTTTCTATTTCTCCATAAGGTTGCTTTTTAAAGTATTTTTCTTTTATGTATGCAGCTGTCACTTTCTCCTGACGTAATATGATTGAGGAGTAAGTCATCTATCTTCTCCAACCAAATGAAACAACATATGATTGACTTTCAAAACCAAAATTTCACTTTCTATTATTTTCAACTTCTAAACATCCAAGTGTGTTTTTCAATGAAATTTTTTTTTAAACATTAATAAGTTTAGTTCTTTATTTTCGTGTACGAGTACAGTGTAGTGTACTTGTATTTTGCTGGTGTCAGCTTCAGTATGTACAGTAGTCCCATTGGGACTCTAAGCTTTGTTAAGGAGCCTCTTTCAAGTCTAACGACAGCCATTTTTACCCCATTATGGCTTTTTCTTAATATTTCAGCCGTTTTTGTCTACTTTGGCGGCACTTGTCCCGGCCCAAATATCTTTTGTAGTTTTACAACTTTAGTGACTTAAGTTGTTCTGCTGTTAAGAAGTTTTTACTAAACTACCGTTGTATGTTTTTGATTTATGGACATAACCATCATCATTTTCATTTTAGTTACAATAATTACTTTTTCTTTAATTCAAATTGACATTTTTTTTTGCTCAAATGATAAAATTTAATCTTATTTAAGCACACAGGTAATATAACTAAATCTATCGTCCATCATGGATAATCATGGCTACAAGAAAATCACAAACTTAGTAGAGTTAAATTGGTCTGTCTCTGAAAAAGGCCAATAATTTCCTAAATTGCTAATTTTAGCTTCACATATCACCAATAAAAAATACCAAAAACTAAACTTAGTCACTGGAATATAATTTGATTACTTTAATCTGTCAATTTTTTGCTTAAATTACAAATAAAATACAACAAATTTAGTCACTAGAATAAACTTTTGGGTTTTAATTGCATTTCTGACTTCACTAAACACTTAATTAAACCACCTAAAACCAAAATTTAGTCACTAAAATTTTTCTTATGGTTTCAATGACAAATTTTTCACAAAATTACAAAAGAAAAAGACCTAAAACAGCAAATTCAATCACTAAAACTAAAATTTTTAAACCTTAAATGAGAATGTTTGGTCTAAATTACAAGTTTTCAGTTCATATTAAAATTTAAACACAGTTAAAATGTCCAAACTAGTCACTGTTTAAAATCATTAATATTTGGGTACCTAAAAATCCCATTTCTCTATCAAATTTTTTTATAATGAAATGACTGCATAAAATTTTCATTTTGCACTGAGAAGACGCTAATAATTGAATGAACAATGTAAATATCTTTTCTACAAGGCGATTTATTTGATAAGTTAATTAAGAAGTTTGATATTATTTGAGCTAACGTTTATAATAAGATGCACAAGTGTTTATAATTAACTCGTGTAATTTTTTCCTACATTTTTCTCAGCGCTGAAATTCATTAGACTTTCCATTAACATTTTTATATCAGCCATCAGCAAACTCTAAACGCTTTTCATAAGCAAAATGAATGTAAAAGTATTTAATGATGCAAAATATTTATCACTGCAACATACTGTAGGATGAGTAGAGAAAACAACTAATTAGCTCTTCTTTTTATTCATTAATTTAGATATTTTAATAATTTAAAAAAATGCACAAAATGAAAATGTTGCTATCGTCATTGTTTCTATTTCTGCATAAAACTTACTAACTTAGAAAGTGGAAGAGATTTCACACATGTTTGGTATAATTGATGCTCATTAATCATGAAATTAAATTACTTCACTATGAAAAGAGAAAAAAATTATAAGAAATTTATTGATTAAACTAGACCAGGTTGCAAAAAAATAAAGGAAAACATGGCCCAAAACAACCATAAAATTTTACACTCAAAATTAAACTGCAATAAGTGTACTAAAATTTCTTAAAAATGGACCAAAATTACGCAATAAACTGTCCTAATTAACTGTAACTTATACAAATAAGACCCTATTTTCTGTTACAATTGAAGTTAGGGTGTAATATGAAAAACCGGAGGGCCCAACAAACCTGAAATTTCAAACCCTGTCCTTTCATGCTAAAATTTATATCCAAAATATCCTATCATCTTTTGTGCAATACATTGTAATTGGTTCCTTTAGCAAAACATCAATCATATTCATAATAAAATCTAAATTCGTGAAAAAATATACACAGTACAGGGTGAACCGTTTAAATTTTAAGCTTTGACTAGAAATTACACTTAATTTACATAAAACAATAATTAGTACTCTAAAACTAAAAAAAACAACAAAGTAGTTTAGCTACCAGTTTGTCTTTCAAAAAATTGCACTTATTTTACATAAAACAATAAAAATTTCTCTAAAACTTAAGAAAAACAACAAAATAGCATTATCATTACAGCACTTTAAAAATTTTCTAACCTAGAAAGGTCCAAATGATTGTCCTAAATATGAAAAATTGTTTTTTCCACAGGGAAAATTTTGTCTATATTTAGTATACTGGCACATTCCTTATAGATGACTGTAAACAATCAATCTCAGCCAAAACTACACCAAATAGTGGGTATAGGAGTGGTGGATAAAGTGGGTAAGGGTAAGGTGGGTAGGGGGTTGGTTGGAGATTGTCTATACACGTGGACGCGACACCTAATGGCACCATAATTGTTTTTAAGATACAGTTTTAGTGTAGTAGTCATTTTTCATAGCCAAACGCGTGCTTTTTCTCTATATAACTTAAGCAAATATAGTAGCCAATTGAATTGCTTACACCACAACACAGACAGTGTAGTATAGGGCCTAAATTTATACTGTACATAGTACGACAGATATACAGCTGCGGATGCTCATTATTGAATGGCCCAATGTGTTTGTATATTGTGTATCGATGCTATTTGGCTAGAAAGACTTTTTTTTTTGTTTATAAAAGACAATTAAAGGATTAAGGGGGATTTGGCGTGTGCCCATTTGTGTAATACCCAGCAGCATGAACGAAAACATTAGTGGTCACCCCCATGGTGACAACAGTTGGGTGGTAGTTTTTGTTTTGTTACCAAATATGGCCACTTTCGACTTTGCAAAAGTACCAAAAAGCCAAGCCCTATCAAAGTCAGTAAGTTAAAAGCCATTTTCTAGGAAAAAAGCAGCCTTTATTATATTTATAGTGTGTTTGGTGGGAGGTGGTGTAGGGTGTGTGTCTTTCACTCTTTGTTGATGCAAAATAAAAAGCCAAAACTTTTAACTAAGCTGCTGCTGTAGAGTAGAGCTGACTGCTTGTTATTGTTTCTTGTTTAGAGCGATTGTATCAGTTGATGTATTGGTCCTATATCTATTTCACCAGGGGTAAATACTAAATGGGATAGGGATAGAGATAGACGATGCTCAGGATGGTTCATGGTTGGTTGTTGCTGGAAAAAGACTTAATAGCCTTGTAAATAGTTAAGGATTTTTAGGACCTACTTATTTTTTTCTTCAGCGACATTCAGAGAGGAAAACAAAATGCCCCAAGAGGCCAAACAATTTCAACGACTTCTTTTTAGAAAAAAAAAAGAAAGTTTAATCGCTGTTTTAAAACATATTAAATGCCCTAATCTTTATATTTTTATTGTTTGAAAAATTTGAAATTTAATCCCTTAAGAAATTGGGCAATTAAAAACCAAGTATTATTTAAAATTAGAAAAAATTGAAACGGTTGGAAAAACTTTTACTGCTTTTAAAACCTCTAATTGCCAGTTTTTAAAAATTAATTTTTAGATCTAAAATGGAAAGTTAGCCATTAGTCACAGTAACTCGATGATCCATCACAAAATTTAATGTCCATCACCAATTTAAGTTATAAGAAATTTGCCAATTTAGTTACAACAGGGTAATCATAAGAATTTAGTCACTATAGTTCAAATAGCCTGATTTCCATATCAAATTAGGATGCAAATTTTAACACTGAAAAACAAAATTATTTGTCCAAATAAAATGTTTAGTATTTAAAATTCAAAATTCCACATCAAAGCTAATTTAACAAGTTACTACAAGACTAAATTTTATATCTAAAACTACAAATCTAGTCTAAATAAGCCAAAATAGTGCATTCGTTAAGTCAAAGGTACCGAATACTCAGCCTAACCAAAGGCCATAGTAAAGGTAAACTCGTTTTCTGACAAATATTTAAAATTTGACAAATGATCCAATAACAAGCAATAAAATCAGCCCATCAACACAAAAATCTCCAAAAAGCCTTTTATAGGACCTAATTACTGTATTTCTATTCTCTAAGCCAGGTGATTCCATTAGAAAATGAATTGAAGAAAATGTAACGGTCATAAAGGATTGTTATGAGGGATCCACCGTGGCAGACCGCACTTTTGATCCCTCAATATAAATATCCAATTGTTCATATTATACTCTATATGTGTTTGTGTCCTATATAGTCTTTTAAACAATGCCTATAAAGTACACAGCTTCTGTTTTATTATGGTACTTTTTGGGCTCCTGTGTCTTTGGCGGGTTACAGTACTTAAAGGGCATCTTTCTTTCCTATGATTGAACCCTTTATGAGCATTTTATAGCTCACTTGAATAACGTAATGTGTAATGTGGGTGCTGCTAAATTGCTAATCGGTTTTTTTTTGCTGTTGTTGGGAAGTCGTTAAAGATTTATAATATGGCTTTGGGTGCTGAACTGTAACGTTATACTGTGATTAACGAACTTTTATAGTTTTTGCTATAAAAGAATTATACTGTATGATAAAAACATCTGACTTTGCAATTGCAATGACGCTCGGGGTGAAATTAGACAGCAAAAACACTTAATCCTTACACAAAGTTACATCTGTGTCATTTTGCAACTGTTTTTCATAATGAAATTGTTATTGTTTTTTATTTGTAATTTATGCAGATGTGTCATGTAATGTAAATTTGCATATCTGATTAGTTTTCATTGTTAGTGATCATTGATCAGAAATAGGCTGATGAAATATCTACCAGTTATTTCTCATTCTATGTTGTAATTAACGACTTGTTGGGAATCGATTTAGTCTGATAAAGTTGGTAAGTGAATGTGATTATAAAATAATATGTTGAATTGTAATCATTCAAAACACATGGCAAGTTTAACATTCAACTGATGAATAAGTTTAACTAGTTACTGATTAGTTTATATTTCGACATTAGATCCGGAATAATTTGTGCAGTGTTAATATGATATGATTGGTTAATTAAACATTTAGATTACGGTAATTAATTTAACACTTGAGTGGAAATGTCAAAATACAATAAGTCAAATCATTTGGTCAACACAACTGAAAACTAGTTTTAAGATAAAACGAAAATATAACCGAAAACTTGCCAGTAAATAGATGAGTTATTAAAATTAGACACTAAATGATCAAAACATGTTTTAATCTGGTTTTGAGTGAGAGTAAGTTTAGTCATTCAAAAGTTTGAACTTTTAAGTTTAATTTTGTGTTTTGAATTAAAAATTTTGTAATTAGACACGTTTTTTTTGCAAGTTTAATTTCAATAATTAAAACTAAAGTTTAGATCAAAAAATTTAAAAAATTAAAAATTACTAAAAAATCAAAAAATTCATCAAATTTACCATTTAAAAAAACAAAAAATTTAAAAAAATAAAAATTACTAACAAATCAAAAAATTCATTAAATGAAGTTTTAAAAAATCAAAAAGTTTAAAAATTACTAAAAAATTCATCAAATTAACTTTTAAAACTTGCACTTTTTTCTTCACGATTTGTTTTTTATGTTTTCAAGTCTTTGCAAAATTAAATTAGTTAGCTTTACACAATACACTACGCAATAACAATTACATTAAAAAAATACAAAATTACATTGCTACATTGACTATTATTGTTTATTTTTTGCACTTCATTAATATCAAAATCAAAATATAGATATAAATGAAGCAATAGCTATTTTCTTTGCATTGAATTTCAATAATTGATTATAATATTAAACCACCGCCATTTTATAGCCATATCACTCAAACTTTCCACAGTTATAAACTACTTAACAAGTCGCATGTACATGAAAAGCTGTGGTAATCAACTAAATACTTTGTAATTGTAATTGTATTCACACACATCGTTAACATCATAATTATAATTGACATAAGAAAAAAACGCTATTAACGTCACAACCAGTTTCCACCAATTAAATTACCTGCTTGTTATTATAATTAGAAAGAAAAAAGAAAATTTATTTAATGTGATTGCGATATCCACGTGTTTGTGAAATTGGCACGGTTATTATTAACCAATTGAAATTATAAACCTGTACAAGTACAATTAGCACCTCCAACTTACAATGTATTAAAAAAAAGCTTTGATATTATTTTTAGACAGCTTAATTAAATAAAAAGTGATTATATATGATGATGATGCACTGTTTCCATTTAGTAGCTTACACATCATCATCAGTAAGTGTGATATATTTCATACTGCACCTACCAAAGCCCTTATTCACTCAAATAATTTATGACTTGACAATCAATTTATTTTATATATAAGGTTGTCTCAGAAGTTGGTACAAATATTATCCCCCAATATCATTAATACAGGGTGTTAAAAACAATACACATTGATCATAATTGGATTATCCGAGTGCCAATCGTCATTTCCTTAACAATTTAGTACACTAAAAATATGTGCAACAAAGAAATAGCTGAAAATTTTCAAAGAAACAACTGAAAATTTGCAAAGAAATAACTGAAAATTTGCAATGAAATACAGTAACTGAAAATTTGCAATGAAATACAGTAACTGAAAATTTGCAATGAAATACAGTAACTGAAAATTTGCAATGAAATAACTGAAAATTTGCAAAGAAATAACTAAAAATTTGCAAGAAAAATAACTGAAAATTTGCAGGAAAAAAATAACTGAAAATTTGCAAAAAAAGAAAAAAACTGAAAATTGCAAATAAATATGAATATAGAATTTAAATTACTTAATGCAATTGCCAATGTCCATTTAAATAGCATTGCTACGTGATCAAGCACTAAATTTGTACATGACATCCTTTTTTAGTGATCCATCTAAGTGATTATGCAATAAAATAAGAATAATTAATCGTTTAAATAAACTGTTAATTATCATTTAAATATGATTATTATTGACAAGGGAGTTAAAAATTGCCATTGACTGTGTTTTAGTGGCAAAATTTCATCACATTTCTTAAGTTCTTAACTAGTTATACTCATGACATTTTAATGGCTTAATTGTAATCGGCAATTATCACTTGATAAAAAAAAAGTTGTGTAGTTTGACCTCGGACACCTGCCTTCTTTTTTGACTAGTGAGTTTTACCATATGCCATTTCACTTCCAAGTTCCACCTCAGCCCACTGAGCCCAGCCCATTTGTTCGTCCCAACATAACTTACTCTTAGATTAACAAACAGTAAGAATTTCTAACACCCAAATGTGAAATCGTTTGTCTAACATATTGTAAAAGCAGCAACAACAACAGAAAAAGAAAGAAAAAAATCTCTCCCCACTCATTTTCAAACAATCCAGCATTTATTTATTTTTTATTTTATTTTTTTCAATCGTCATGAATTTTAACAACGTGGGCCATTAAAATAAAACGCCACACATTATAAAGCAGAGTCGCGTCTTTTATGACATTTATCGGAAGTTGAATTCGATTAAAATTAGAAATTAGCTGGCAAATAAGCCTCAGAGTCGTTTTGTTGACAGATAAAACGAGTAATACTGGTTTGATTAACAAGGTTCAATTGCTAGTCGATAAACTTTGTTAAAAAGATAGACAAATTGATGAGAGTGTGAATCCAATCATAAAGCAATGGCAAATGGGTGGTAGAGCGTCAGTAGTGAAAGAAATTTTGACAAACATTATAAAACATAATAAAATGTTTGCTTAATTATCTATTGAAAAATAATTGACTCTTGCAATACATTTTTTACATTTTTCTATATCTGAAATGATCATCGAGTTGGTTAATGTAAAAACTCAAAATTTAAAACTGAATTTAGCTTAAAACACAAAATTAAAATGATACAAATGTATAAATCTAAACATATACAGTACAGATTTTCACTTGGACATGGAGGACTAGTTTTTAAAATTCTCGACCACTTTTACCACTATTTTAGCACTATTTGACCACTATTTGGCCAATAGATTAACTATTTGACCATTATTTTATCACTA
>JAAFCF010007112.1:6231869-6242964 GCA_013389785.1 Helicorthomorpha holstii | reverse complement strand
CACTATTTGGCCAATAGATTAACTATTTGACCATTATTTTATCACTATTTGGCTACTAGATTAACTATTTAACCACTATTTTATCATTATTTGGCCACTAGATTTACTATTTGACCTCAAGATTTACTGTTTGACCTCTAGTTTTACTATCTGACCACTAGATTTACTATTTGACCATTAGATTTACTATTTGACCACTATTTTATCACTATTTAGCCACTAGATTTACAATTTGACCACTATTTTATCAGTATTTGGACACTAGATTTACTATTTGATCTCAAGATTTACTGTTTGACCTCTAGTTTTACTATCTGACCACTAAATTTACTATTTGACCACTAGATTGTCTATTTGTCACTAGATTTACTACTTGATCATTACAATTTTCACATTAAATTAGGCTAATCAACTATTAAATTAGCTATTCAACCGTTGAATTAGCTATTTGATCATTAAAGTTGCTATTTTTTCATTCCATTTGCAATTTTACCAAAATTCAATTACTTTGACAATTATCATTTATTACAAAATTTGCTATTTAAATCTTTCGATTTTTTTAGTTAACTATGGCATAAAAAAATTAAATCAAGTATTTTTAATTTGTTAAAATATTAAAATTACTGCATTTTCAACACAATACGTTGTGTAAAAAAATGTAATCTCATCTTAAAATAGTGAAAATTTAGTATGTGCTAATTATGAAAATCCCAGGTGAAGTTAAGAGGATAAAGAGCGTGTTATAAGGATAATAGAATTATAAATGGCGAAGGAGGGAGAGTTGGGTAGGGTAGAGTAGAGTAAGCTTAGGAATAACAAAAGAGTGGTGTAAGATTTGGGGGGAGGTCCCGGAGGAATGACAAGAGAGGGACGTGTGTGATGCGGATTGTAGGACAACAATCTTTCTCATATCATTACCTCGCTAAATTTACGCTTTATTCGTGAATTAGTATGTCTACATTACAAGATGAGTGGCGAATTGAAAGATTGTCTATAAGTTAAGTTAAAGTTAGGAGGGAGAGTGTGTCCCGGGTGGGAATTATTTAACGCACGAGATGAGACAAGATGCAACCTTTAAAGTGTTAAAAGTTTTTCTTCTTTAAGAAAACAAGTGGAGTTGAGTTGAATTGAATTGTTGGCTCCATATCTGATGATAAAGAAACACACAGAGAAAGAGAGCTCAGTAGTTTGAAACATTTAAAATAAGTGAATAGCATAGGATAGGATAGGTGTGCAATCGTTATGCAGGATGCTCATTTAGTTTGTACAAGGGAAAAGGTTTATAACTTAGTTATTTGCTCTCACCAACCAAAACACTATACAAATAAATAAGACACAAAATGTATTTATAAGTAGAAGATACATCTACACCAAACCACTAGGGTGGTCGCCCTCAATTATTCTTTTAACATTGCTGTAATAGAGAAGATAACAGGACAACACCAATAATATTGAATTAAAGTTGTTTTTTTACTGTAAAGTTTATAAAAGAATAAATCAGCCATTTTCAGAATTAATTACCAATTTTAAAACACAAAGCAGCAAATTCAGTAACTCATTTTGTAAATGTTTGCAGGTTTATATGAATTTATTAGTCTCAAACTAAAATAGACATATTAATAGAAACAATCACGTTAGTCTATTACAAAACCAATAAAAATATTTAATATATCTAAATTAGCCACTAAGTTATTAGAACTCAAAGAAGCCAGTTTATGTGGTCATTCCATTTTTAAAAAATTGCTTTATCAGCTGACATTGTGGCCAACCTGACCAAAAACTAAAATAGACATAACCATTAAAACAATCACACATAGAACTAGAGTTAATCCATAACAAAAGCAGTTAAAATATCTAGTATATCTAAATTAGCCACTAAGTTATTAGCACTTAAAGTAGCCAGATTATGTGGTCATTCTATTTTAAAAAATTGCTTTATCAGCTGACTTTGTGACCAAATTTATCTCAAAAAACTGTCACTATTAAATTTAAATAAATTTTAGCAATTGTTTCCTACTTTCTGCCAATGGTAACTTTAGTGCTACTGGTAACCCCACATATACTGTATCATTATAATCATATTTGCTAAATTTAAAGTACTTTTAATATTACCCCTTAACATGAAATTTTATCAGTATTTGAACACTCCAGTCAAACACCTCATTATATTGTAGTGCTAATTTCCAAGCATATTATTCGATATAGTTGAATTTATGATTGTCTGGCTGTTTTATGGTAAATAACATTAAAGTGAATAACTTCCTTAACATATATTCATATTTGGATGCTAAACAGTGAATAAACTTTAGCTCTTCAAATTTAAAAATAAAAAACATCAAATAATTATTAAACTTAACACAGTTGGACTGTTGGAGATTGCAATTGCATAAAGAAAAGAAAAAAAGATAGAAATTAGGGCATCTGAATTTGTAATTCACAAGAAGTGCTTCATTGCTTCCTGATTTTGCAAACAAAATCGCATCAAATATTTTGAAAACATATAATAAAAGTCGTTTTAATGTTACTTTTAACATTCACACGCAATGCCAATCGAGTCCCATTATTAACTCCCATTATTTGGCCAGTTAAATGTGCTACATTATTAAAGATCTAACCTCACCCAGTGCCCACAAAAAAATAAAGTAATAGACAAACATTATTAAGACATTGCTTAACCGATGTCTGCTAATAGAAATAGAGTAATAAATACTAATGCAAATATTAAAAGCTCAACTCCCGGATTTTCATCATTCAATAACAACACAACAACACAAAACATAAAAATTTCCAAAGTAATTGTTTGCTTTAATAAACTACGTCGAAATTTACATCCTAGTAAGGATGTTTTAAACGGTTTGTTTGCTTAATTTAATAGCCATGTTGAATTACAAAGATTTATTTAGATGTTTCTTTACGTTTTAATACACCATTGCACACATTAAACTTCAAATGCAATGACCCCCCTTTTTTTGGGTTTTGACTGGAGTTTAACGGTCGCATCACCAGCAAACAATTCAAACAACATCAAATGTTTAAGTACATCTAATTGATCTGGTGACATTTGCATGAATAGATAATGACCCTTAACTTTGTCACATTTTAACCCACATCAGTTTATGACAGGTATCATGTTTTGATGATCTAGGACATTATTTCAATTAGATGCTACACTGTTTCTCAATGTCAATAATATTTACGGTTAAGTCAAGTTATGTTGTTAGTAAAAAAAAGGAGAGCTGCAAATACTGAAATTTTATAACTTCCTCTAATCATCAAAGTATAATTATAAAAATTCATTTAAATAAATTGAAACTAATTTCATTGTAGTTTACAAAATTTCATATTTTGTTAAGCTTTATCACGTTTTTTAAATGAACACTAAAAATTATTTGCAAAAAAATGACTGAAAATTTGCAAAACAGTAACTGAAAATTTGCAAAACAGTAACTGAAAATTTGCAAAACAGTAACTGAAAATTTGCAAAACAGTAACTGAAAATTTGCAAAACAATAACTGAAAATTTACACAAAAATAATTGAAAATTTGCACAAAAATAACTAAAAATTTGCACAAAAATCAACTAGAAATTGCAATTGAAAACTAATAAAAAATGTTATAAAACCAAGTTTGGCAAAATAAATGCTTAATAATACTTTCAAAACAAAATTATTTAAACATATAAATTAGAAATATTTAAATTTAAAAAAAAATAGTGCTTATTTAGCTAATGTTACAATCTTTTTAATAATTAAATCGTGCAAAGTTGCTTCTGTAACAAGAAAGTGAAAAAAACTGCCTTGTTTAAAAATAAATAGCTTCATTAAAATAGGTGTGAAATAGCCTTTTTTGTTGTCGCCAATTATTGTATTTTTTTTCCTCAAGTGTCTGGCGCCCCTTGTCTGTGTCCTAAGCTTAAGCAAGTGCTGATGTTGCTTAATGGTAGCACTGTATCGACCTACACAAACACATGATGAAACATTTCAAGTCGCATTTTGCTAGCAACACCAGAATCTAAATCTAAGTTAGTTATCCTCAACCAATTCATATCCCCAGAGATAACACACTATATCATTGTTTAATAATTGAATAATAACAACGTCGATGGCGTGAATAACGAATCAGTTTCTCAGCTTAAGTTATCCCTCGAATTACACCTGAGAGACCTCGGATTCAAATTGTAATCAACTCATAGCAAAGAGAGTTTGCCAGCATTTTAAATGAGCCCCATGAATAGGTATAGTGAAAATAGCACTTTGGCTTTCTACTGTACATTTCCCCCTCTTACAGTATCTACTAGTCTATACCGGCACATGTACTAGTGTATATTTTAAATAAAAAAACCCTCAAATATGCATGTATTGCAAAATCAATATGATGAAATTGGAGGCCGTTTATTTCCTTGTAAGTGAAGCAAAAGAAAATCGCTGAAAGTTGAATTGGTTCGCATTTTCAACTTATAAAATCTAATTAGGGCCATTTAAACGCCACGGGACTCAAGAATCTGTCTGCGTTTGAAAGAAAACTTTTGAATTTCCATACAGGATGTCACAGAAGAAAAAACAGCAATATAAACGCCCCTGATTGAATGCGTTTCGTAGTAATAAAAGCGGTAAAAGCTCTCATAGACTGGTTAAATCTTGCAAAAGTGTACACCAACATCTCCAAGACGCCATATTTACCATTGGTTATAAATTACTTTGGCAGTTCCTTCAAGTCATTCAATTTCAAGTTTTTGACCATCCCGGTAAAAACCAATAATTTTGTTGTTGGAAATTAATTTAGAAAATTGAGGCGCCATTTAAGGCACTTAACCTTGTAATTGAGTAACAAATTAATTGCATTGCACAAATTACCAACAAAAACTCCTGAGCTGTCAGGCTGCTTATTGAATTTAAGTTTGCCAATTGACTTAATTGAATTTCACTAACAGTTTTAACCCATTTGCATAAAAATTTAAGCTCTTTGACTTGAAAATAGTCATTTAGGGTTTTTTGTACCTCAACTAAGTTAGCAAGAAGTAAGATTACAATTTAAGTTGTACCTGGCAATTTTACATTTAGTTTTTGCTTAAAATGTGATACCACACTCAATAAAAATTCCAAGAAATTTCAGTATTTTTCATACCCAATCTGTTATCTTTCCACTTTGACTAAAAGACCAACTGTGTTTAAAAAAATGCTCTTTTAACATTGAATTTAAGTATTTGTGAATGAATTGTCTGTGTTTACAATAAGCATTTGTCTAAGTTATGATAACAGCACACGCGAATGGTTGAACATCTGGTCACACAACTAAGTTAAGTTAGCCTTCCTGTGTGCCATGCAATGCAATGCAATGTTAAACCAAACCAAAATGTATAAAAGTTAAAAAGCAGGTGGTGGTGTTACCATCATTAAGAGAATGAAAAGACGTTTGGGACAAAGAGCTAATAAATTATCAACAAAATAATAAAAATAATAATAAAACCTGGCACATAACGTTTACAGTATGTTGTAACCAATTTCATTTTGACCATAAAAAGTGTGTATTTTCAGCATGGTAGTAGCCATTATTAATTATCAAGTTATTAGTGTGTATGTGTTATGACACAATTGCAAGTTTTTGTCGTAAAATTTCTACAAGGAACTACTGCAAGTTAACTTAAATCAACATATTTATGTGCTTCATAATATAAACTTATGAGACAGATGAGAAAAAAAATGGCCCATTTAGAGAGGCAATTTGTTTGAGATTTTATCTGGAAATGTAGTTGATGCTTACAAATGGTTCTTTATAACTCCAAACTCATTTGACTTGTTATCTTTATCGATTTGTGGGAGAGGAGAAAAAACAGTAATACTGTACATACAAGTACATTAAATGCATAAAATCTAAATGTTTCACATAAAATCATATAATTTAACTTTTAAGCATTCAAAACACAGCAGCTCTATCATTTTCAAAACCTTATTTCGTTAGATGAAAGCATAATTTGAAATTTTAACTCTAATAATTTTTTTTATATAAATTTATTTGAACTTAATTTAAATGTTTTAAAAGCTTAAGTGCACTTATGATTGTAAATTTGTTGTCTAAGTGAGATTATTTCCTGTTTTTCTTGAAGTCTTTAAGACGCCACTTTTAAATGGCAACAAAAAATCACTTTAAGATATAAAAACCAATACACACATTTCTATGAGAAATTAAGAAATGAAATTAATTGAAATGTTATGGTCATTCTCGTAGCAAATTGGTTAAACTTCAATATTGCTTGACCACATTTGGTGTTACTTTGGCTACACATTTCATTTTTTCTACCACATTTGTATTGTTTTGGTCACATAACAAATTACAAAAATAATAGTTTAACCCCAAATTTCATTGCTTGACCAGAATTTTACATTATTTTGACCATATTTTACATTATTTTGACCACAAATTACATTATTTTGACCACAAATTACATTATTTTGACTACATTTTACATTATTTTGACTACAAATTACATTTTTTAGACCAGAAATTACATTATTTTGACCACATTTTCCATTATTTTAACCACATTTTCCATTTTTTTGACCACAAATTACATTATTTTGACCACATTTTCTATTGCTTTGATCACATTTTCTATTGCTTTGACCACATTTTCTATTGCTTTGACCACATTTTCTATTGCTTTGACCACATTTTCTATTGCTTTGACCACAAATTACATTATTTTGACCAAATTTTTCATTGTGTTGACCACAGTTAATATTATTCTGCTGACATTTTAGCACTTGCAACTCATTTCTCACTCATTTAAGATAACAAAAAATTGTTTAAAACTCCTAACAATGATCCATTAATTTTGCAGATCACTTACAATTGATTATATTTGCAGCTTTTTATCTCTTTGATTTTTAATATTACAATCGTTAGAAATTCAACCAGCAATTCTAGTTATAAACTGTTTTTACACTGCAAACAATCTCAAAAGTTTCTTACTAAATAAAATAACCACTGTATAACACAGTAAAACAGTATTTGAATTACTGTATACAAAAAAAAATATCCGAATTGCTTTACATTATTTATATGAAACACATAGACAAGTACATTGTGCTGTCAAAACTTAAAAAGTAGCATAAATATATGGTTTTCCTCATATAAAAAGCTACTGTTGATGCTTTCTTATGTTGGCAAAAGACATATTTTTCTATCCACTAAGTTTATTTTTGCAGCAAAACCACCAACCACCACATCAAATCTTGTTGCTATCATCTCAACAACAATTTAGGCTAATCTTGTCGGGCTATCTGACTGGAACCGCATTTACTCACCAGCTCAACATTTCAGATTGGTCTTTTATGAGAGAGGGTGAATTTTTTTTATGTCTCTTCCACTTTTATACCGGGTTGTTGTCTAAATTGAAACATTTTCTAACAGTACTCACAATACCAATAAAGAAGCGAGACTAAATATCAACAGTTCCAATGGCGATTTATCTCGTTTCTTCATTAAAGAACCGAAACTACATTTTGCTATGGGGAAAAAAATTGTTCCTGATAAGAAAATCACCCTTTATAAATGTATTTGTATTCATATACAAGTACACGAGTTTTTCTCTATCATTTTGCAACAGCAGTAAATTCATCATTGCACCATTCGAGTCTATATAGCTTTATATTATATGCATTTTGTGAAATAAAAGCAAAAAGAGGATGAGCAAATCATTTATCATTCGTCTAATGGATGTGATATCGACTGCTATAAAAGAGTAAAACGACTGGGAGGAATATTTTTTATGTTTTAAGTACTGCATTATATTTTTCTCTATACTGTATGTGGCCATCACATTACTTGATTAGCATAGCCATGTCAATTTGGATGGCTATTAAATTTTGGTCAGTTAATGCTGAAATCGGTAGTAACATTAATCTTTTTGAGTGGTTATTAATTTATTATCTAAATAAAGTACTGTATCTCAGTGTAAGTTAAGTAAAAGCATGAACAAATTGTAATTCTGACTCATTTATATCAGAAAAATTATTTCATTAATTTACTTCAAGAAAATAATTCTTGAACTGCAAATTTTTCTATCAAAAATTTGAATAAAAATTATTTCACAAATTTGACTAAAAAAGTTTCTTAAAAATTTGACTAAAAAAGTTTCTTAAAAATTTGACTGAAACTTCTAAAATATACGAATTTTGAACTACCAAATAAAATAAATGTATCTATTACAAGACAAATTCGCCATGACCATAAAATAATTGATAATTTTACTATTGAAAATAATCATAAATTTAACCATAGACTGTTACCGTATTTAGTTAATGGTTTCACTCAACATTAAAAATACCACACAACTAATTAGTTAATCCCTTTAACTAGCTCGACCAAATCCATTCAAGGCCACAACTGACCATCCAAAACGATTGCAATTACTCGTACAAAATAAAAGTCCTTATTCAAATTAATTTTCAAACAAAGACAAAAATAAAATTCACATGTCCATGCTAATTGTTCATTGGGCCATCTTATTATTTACTAATTGTTCCTTAAGTTCTGTGACCTTTCCTTCGTTTAAGTTTTAACTTCTACGAATTAAAGTGTCGAATTTCAACAAAAAACGTGAGAAAGAAGTCATGGGTAACCGCAACACTGGAAGTGACCCAATATTATTGCCATTTGATACGTTAAATACAATTGCAAAGGACGTCCTTTGAATGGGACACCGCCATCCAATTAAAACACATAAAGCTGAGTAGATAAATCGTGTAAGTCGCCTGTATGATCCTAACTTAAAGTGCTGAGCTTTTAGCCTCAAGACCATTTTCAAACATGAAAAGAAGTGGAGAAACCTCAACCCCTTCAGTAGACGGGATAGGTTACGGGTGGATTAGGGATCAAAACAAACTAAACCGACACCCATATAAACATGAGTTAAGATGGAGAAAAGGAAATAAAAGATTCAAATTAAAAGAGGTCCAAGAAAACTAATGACCGGGTCGTAATCGCCTTTTTTATTATTCGTTTTTATGAGGGGTAAGGGCTACTGGTGCTTCTTCAGTGTCCTTCTTTGCCAATTAAAAAAAAAACAGTGAAACAATTACTTTATGACGTTTTTGGATGACCCATTTGGTTGACAACCTTTCAAAACTCGCGGAACATAAATTTTAAACGCCAAAATTAATCATAAAAAAACAAATTTTAAAGTTTAAAAATCTTAAGTCTTTAGAAGACACGGTATTTTTGCTATTTTTTGTTGTTTTTAAGCAAAATTAGCATAATTTTAGCTAATTTTTAGTTCAGTTCATTTTCTACAAATTTTAAGCAATTTCTTAATCCATTTCATTAAAATTGCGGTAAATTTCAAACTAAATTTTAAACCATAAAACTAAAACCAGACCAAAACCATATTTTAAAATAAGCCCATTTCCCACCAATGTTCATCCATTCAAATCAAATTCTAGCCCAGTTTTACCAACATAAAGTATTGGGTTTCTCAATTAGGACACTGGTTTTTGCAGTGTTAAGAAATACAAGAGACTAAATCATATCAGTTTCAACGGAGATTTGTCCCATTTTTTATTGTCATGTGAAAATAAGTAACCTCTTATAAAAAACACACACACACACAGTAAAATCTCACAAATTTTTACTAATAATTTGAACAGATTTCTAGTACACATTGACTAGATATTTTAGACTAGATATTTTTGACTAGAGATTTTCTTCTCTTAAGAAATCTTAAAGAAACTGCTGTGTAACAAATCCACAAGTACGCGTTACCAACGTTGACAACCACTAGTACCCTACATGTAATTGAACAATAGGCAAATAAAACAGGAAAGGACAACAAATTCGTTGTTTTTAAACGACTTGTTTTGTTTCCTATGGCAAAATCGAAAGCAACCTATTGAGTTTTAAAAAGAGGTCAAGATGTAAAGTACTGTAATAAAGGGCCTAAAAACTTAAAAAGAAATTCGTCAGTAGCACTATGATTTTTAAAAAGGTAACTAACTATATAACTTGCTAGTGTATGTCATAAAAAAAGAAACAATTTAAATTGTTTTACACTTTCACAAAATAAAAATCATAAAATACAAGTATGTACAATGAGCAGTAACTGAAACTGTCAAAACAAAATGTTAAAGAGCAATAAATCAAAATTGGAGTTATAAAAATTAAAAGCAAAATTATTATATTCATAAATTCAATGATTTTTAAAGACTTGTTATTTTATTCGTTAAGTTAAGTAGAAAGCATCATTTTATGCTGTAAAAATTAACAACCTTTGTGTTCACCAATTTCAGATACTAAATATAATCTCATTTTTCTTAGAAAAATTAAAAACTAAACTAAGACTGAACGATTTGTGGTTTGGTAAAAGCGATTTGAACAGCCCATTACGAGATTTTTGTTATTAGATAAAACAACATGACAAATTATTATTCTTAGAAATTTAGTGAACAAATGGAATCAGCAAAATTAGGACAATATTAAAGACATTAAATACAAATTTCAATTTCCACACAACAGTAATTCTAGAAATGATATACTGTAGTTTATAAAAATAATTAATTTCATTTTTGATTTAAATTAAAAAAAATTAAATTTGTCAGCAGAAACTATTTCAGTGCTACTTCAAAATAAAATATTGTACTAAAAAAAGGTTTATTTAAATTTACTGTAATCTCATCACCTTTTAAACTTGAGTTTCAACAGTGATACAGTAAGAGGGCAGCTAAAGTTATAATAGGGTGACACCTAAATTGTTAGGTAAAACTTTTCTTAACAATTTGACTAAAAATGTTATTAAAATTTTTACTATAAATTTTATTAAACATTTTACTACAAATTATATTAAAAAGTTTGACTAAAAATTTGATTAAAAATTTCACTATGAGTTTCACTAAGAATTTGACTAAAAATTTAACAAAAAATTTGATTAAAAATTTGACTAAAAAGTTTGACTAAAAATTTGACTAAGAATTTGACTAAAATTTTGACTAAAAATCTGACTAAACATTTGACTAAGAATTTGACTAAAAATTTGATTACAAATTTGACTAAAAATGTGACTAAAAATTTAACTAAAAATCTTGACTAAAAATCTAACTAAAAA
>JAAFCF010007112.1:6204601-6231859 GCA_013389785.1 Helicorthomorpha holstii | reverse complement strand
CTAAAAATCTTGACTAAAAATCTAACTAAAAATCTGACTAAAAATTTGATTAAAAATCTTGACTAAGAATTTGACTAAAAAGCTTGACTAAGAATTTGACTAAAAAGCTTGACTATAAATTTGACTAAAAATTTGATTAAAAATCTTGACTAAGAATTTGATAAAAAATCTAACTAAAACTTTTATTAAAATATGACTAAAAATTCTATAATATACGAATTGTAAATGTTACTACACTGCCAAATAAAATAACTGTATTTAATGTAAATGTATTGCATAACTTACTTATGTAATACCTAAAACCCATCTTATATTTAGTCAACAAATAATGCTAAAACTTTAAAAAAAAAACTATTAATAATTCAGTAATTTATAAAAATAAAATAATAATCTAAGGTAATAATTTAAAGTTTTGCTCTGAAAACAGACACCAATTTTCTCAAAGCCTAAAAATAATAAAACTATATTTCCCATCGTAATAAAAAGTTTAGTTAGTGGATGATTTCATATCATAAACTGGAGTCATAATTACCACCCAACACATACTGTATACCACTGTACATTACATTCTCTTTACAAAGTGTTTGCATTAAAGTGCAAAAACAAAACGAGCTACCATAAAGATACATTGTTAACCAAAAGAAAAAGAAAAAAAAAACTTATGACGTCATAATGCAGAATTCAGTACCCAACCAATAGCAGGCAACCTTGTTTACAATGGAGGTCCTTACATAGCTTGACATAACTCCTCCCTTTCTATCATAAATGGTTGCCTCGTAGGCGCTTGATTTCAAGCTCCATCAACATCATTCAACATAAATGAAAAATAAGTACAAGTTTATACTTCAAGTAACGTCTTACCCAAGTAGTTTTAACTATTTAGTCATCAGCACTTTTGCAGAGCACAGTGATCTCAGCTAATTGGTTTTTAACTCGGAAGGGGCCAAATAAATTGTGAAGCCATAACATTATAAAAAGAGGGGGCCAAATTTGAGTCAAAATAAGAAGGTAATATTAAAAACCCCAAAGGGGATTTATTTTTCTCCTCACTTAACCTTCACTTAATACCTCTAAAGAGAAGACACCTCCCATCCCTACTGACCTTCGACCCATAAACGCCACCTATTGGACCATCATCAGTAACAACTAACAACGTCACTGCCTATTTTGTTAAACTGCCGGAACAACTGAAAGAAAAAAAGTTTTCATCTGTCATCATCATTACTCTAAATATCACCGACGTGGGTGCATGTGTTGTCTGTTTGCTTGGGACACTTTTGCGCTGGGACGTTTTTAAATCTAAGAAAAATCACTTAGTGTGTTTGTTGTTTGTTTTAATCACAAAAAATGCAATCGTATCGTGGATTCCCCGCTTCCAATGACGGTTCCGACGATGATGACCGGTCGAACCCTGAGATTCCGACTAATGGTGGAGGAGTTCCGGTTGTCAATTCAACCGGCGGACTAGTCAGTGCCGTTGACCGAAATTTGGGCTCAAAATTTAACCATCATTCGGCTCATCAACATCATCAACATCATTCTCACCACTCGCACCATCACCATCATCATTCATCAGTTGGTCCGACTAACGGTCATCCTCTGTCGGTGCTCAACAGTGGTGCTGCTTCACCAAATAACCCAATGTTAGGAAGCCTTTCAGTTATGGTTCATTGCAATACAAATTCATCCTCGGCTACAACGCCCAAATCAGGGAGCATCAATGGGAGAAAGGCTTCGTGTGATTCACCTTCACCGACCCTTATGGACAAATCACTATCCGATGACGGAAGATCACCCTCAAGTACCGGCAAAGAAAAGTTATCCAAAGGTAAACAACACATTTTACTTTTAATTTTTACATAAAGATGGTGGCACTGACAATTTAATTCAACTGAAATTTAAAAATTAAGTGCTATGATTTGTATAGTTTATCGGCCTTTTCATTAGGCCTTTATCAACAAGCAATTATTGTTTTAATGACTTAGTAAACTTAAGACATTTTCCCAAATTGTTATTGCACAACATGCCTTTTGTTAAAATTATAGTTACACTAATTTGATGGTCAAATTTTGATGAATTTCAAATTTTACTAACTCATTTAGTCAAATTTTATAAAATAAAATTTTTCAAATTTAAATAAAAGAGTTTTTTAAGCTCTTCCCAGTCTTTTGGGACCCTAATTAGGGCTCTCAAGCCACAAAATACAATACTAGGGCAATGAACTAACGGATATGGACACCAAGGCGTCAATTTTGAACAATGCCCATTCAAAGTTGTTAAAAAATCGGATTTTCTATTCTAATATTAGTAAAATATCAAGATTTGTCGACAAACTGGAGACAATGAGATTATTAAGTGCCCATATAGAAAAGAAATAACTATTGTAATATGTCTTTAACATGTTTCAGTAATTATTTCAATAATTAGTTAAATGGATAACAAAAGATCAATAGTCAGCAACAATTAGCATGAGATTTTCATACAAAAGAAATGAACAGAGCCGACCATTGATAAAAGAGAGATTCTTATAAAGAGAGAGGACCACTTTTAATCCCCATCAAAAAAAGCTTTCAAAACTAATGAAAATGATCTTCAAACCTAAATTTTTCTAAAATAGTACAAGTTTTAAATTAGCTTGTACTATTTTAGACACCAAGAAGCGCTTAGTACATAAATGATGGTCTTTATTGAAAAATGCCCAGCGTTGCACGGGTCATTTAAAATTCTGCGTCAAATAATTTAGCACTGTTTGAGTGATTTTTGTCAGTAATTAGCACACTAATCTCTTCTAGTAAATTAATTAGTTGAAAATGATGACAGGAAATGTGAAATATTCTAAGAAAAATCAAAACTATGATTAAGTTTTTCAGTAAACAATGTCCCAAATTGATTTTTAAAAATTGCATTTTTTCCCCATTCAAAAGACAGTGTAAACAAGAAAGCGATTATAATAAATGTGAGACATACTGGTTAGTACTTGAATGACCCCTCCTCAAGTTCAACTCCACTGATAACCACAAAATGAGTCAATATGCGTAAAAGTTTGAGTCACAATTTCTTTAGAAATGAACAGTGTAAGTGTGTGAGTGTCAGTCTGCGTCTTCCTGTCTCTGTAAGTTGTAACTTTAGCATCTGCCCTTTACACAAAGATTACGACAAAACCGACGCTCGTCTTCCCAGTTAATTTAGAAATTATCAACATTTTGATGATAGATTTGTCGTAACATATGTTGCCGCTCATGTCTCTTTCTCCAACTTTTCATTCACTTAAAACAAACCGTATACAAAACGACAAAACGCATTAGACTTTTTAATCTACATGTCCAGACAAAATGGTCATCATCAGAAAAATGTCTTTGAGAAACTAAATACACAGGCCACTTGAAGGGTCTTTGTCACTTTGAGCGTCTGCATGTGTATTTAACTATTTGCACTTTATCTTGTCTTAATGGTACCACTTCCGGAAGACAAGAACAAAAAGAGGCATTTTGCAAAAATTCCTAACATTAATTTTTCATTTACTATTTAATTATAATGTCACTACTTTTCCAATTGCCTAATATTACACTAATTATTGTTGTAATGTACAGTATAAATTACAAGATCAAAAAGAAACAGGAAAATTTGCCATTAGAATTAATTCGATTTAGTCTCGTTTTTTTTCATGACAGAAAATCACAAGTCCAAATCACCACTGGACCTTACAGATTAGTCTCATATCATTATTGGAACTGTAAAAAAGTTCTACCAACTTCAGTTCTTTGCAAATAATACAAGATTTTATTTAAATAATTTTTTTAAAAATTCTTAATTAGCAAATTTAATTTTTTGAGGCTTTAGTGAGGCCTAAATAGGACTCCATTAACGTTTGTGTTGTAATCATTTAAAAAACAGGGAGACTTAAAGTCTTTTTATCAGTTTGTGGGCTCCTAAACAAAGTAAAATTGAAATGGTGCCACTATTTCTGTTAAAGGATTTTTCTTAGTAAAACTATTCCACATTTAGTGGTTTGATAAGCACTGTTTTAACTTGAAACCGCCTCTTTTTTTAACTTTTTAAGTTAGTAAAAATGGAAAAAGATTATCCAGTAAAAGTTAAAACAAAAACACAGTTTAAACTCATAATAAACTGAAGTGTGTGTATATTGTGCTTTGAAGTCTTTATGCCAAGGACACTTTTTATCATAATTACCAGAAAAAGACTTCAAAATTACGACATATAAAGAGCACCTCTTGACCCCAAATTTTGCTTTTTTTTTTCTTCTTTGGTTGTGTTTGTTTGTTTGCTTTTCTCCTTAATAACCAACTGACACTTTTCCTAGAAATACTTTACTATTTTTAATTTAGCTTTTTTAGGGGTAGCTTTTACATAACTTTACCTAATTGCTTTTTGTTTTATTAGTTTTTAAATGCATTTCTATAAATACTTTTGTTTTGTACATTGTTATCTGTGGTGTAACACTTCCTGATTGTTGAAAAGGATTTGTTACAAGGAATATAATCAGTAAACGACTTCCATGAACTTGTTAAAAGCTGTAAACAATCCAAAAACGATTCTTACAATGCTTTGGGAGTTCAAATAACCACAATAAATTGCTTTGGGTAAAAAACTTCATAATTATTTTATGTAAAATCTCAAATTTGAATCAAATTTGTATAATTATACATGTGACTTTTACAGAAATTGTCAAGTTTTTAACTCAAGAATTAACTTAAAAAATATTTCATGCAAAAATTTGAAAATTTGTTACAACAGATTATAGCAATTAGCTTTGTCAAATTTAATTCTTAAAAAAATTGTCAAAATTTAATTCTTAAAAAAATTGTCAAAATTTAATTTTTAAAAAAATTGTCAAAATTTAATTTTTAAAGAAATTGTCAAAATTTAATTTTTAAAAAAATTGTCAAAATTTAATTTTTAAAAAAATTGTCGAATTTAATTCTTAAAAAATTATGAAATTTAATTCTTACAAAAATTGTCAAAATTAATTCTTAAAACAATCATCAAAATTAATTCTTAAAACAATCATCAAATTTAATTCTTACAAAAATTGTCAATTTTAATACACAAAAATCAAAATTTCAAAATTTTAACTAAAAAAGTTTTTTGTTACATTTCTAAAAAGTAGGAACAACTCAATTCATCAACTTAAAAGTGTATAAAATACACATTTTTTATATTTTGTCATTAGTTCTTGAAAAAACATGTTTCAAATTAAAAAAAAAGTCGGTGCCACTTATTAAAATATGATGGTTTTAGTTTTAAGACCTTTAACGTTCATCAATAAATAATTTTAATGTGCTTTTAATCCAGGCGTCATAAGTAATAACGTTTTTATTATTTTTAGCTGATCTGTCCAACTTGCAAGACAGTCAAATTCGCCGCTATAGGACCGCTTTTACCCGGGAGCAGATTGCCAGATTAGAGAAAGAATTCTACCGAGAAAATTACGTTTCAAGACCCAGAAGATGCGAATTAGCCGCGGCATTAAATCTCCCAGAAAGCACGATTAAGGTGAGGATATAGTTTTATAACACTTCAATCCATCTTCAAAGTTCAAAACATTAACTAAGACCAAAAAAAAAACTGTTAACTAGAGCTTAAATCGATACGCCCAAATAGCACCTTCAGGACGTTTTTTTATTTATTTTTTTTGAGAAAGTTTTGCCCTTTTAACTTGGTCGTTCGTCCGCTCCTCGTTCACTAATACAACATAATGAAAAGTTAATCAGCCTTTAAAAAAAAGTTAAAAAAGTCTTCTTTTTTTTTCAGTTTAAACTTTACAGCCCTTGTTTCTGTAAGATCTTTCCGACAAACACGCTTTTAGTCTCAGTTTGATGAGATTTTTAACCCGTCATAAAATTTCATGCAAGTTAACTGACCATTGGCTATTGCTAACTTTTTTTGCTAACAAAATCTGCTTCCATTTCTTGTGTTTGATTCTCAACCGTTTCTGTAACTTATAAACACAGTTAAGTTAACTACAATTCAATTAATCCACAGTGAGTGAAAGTTGGTGATGTGTTAAATGAGAACAAAATGGCGGTATTTATCACGCGTAACACGAGTATTTTTTGTACTTCCTTTTCACTGAATGATGAGTAGGTCCCTATTACATGTACCTACTATATTATTCCACCCATCGTAACCCCCATGTTGTAATTGGATGTAAATTTATGAAATTAGTCGAGGAATTCAATTATCTTCCTGTTTCTCTCTTCACGTTGGCTCCCTGAGGAATCCACACACCCATTCTCTTTCTCCCCTTTCACTCTTCACTCTCCAGGAACCCCATGCCCTACCTAGCGACCCTTATCCCTATTTATACCCTGGTTGCACACTCAATTTGCGAAAATTGTTAACTGCTACTTCCACCTGAAATGATGGATGATAGCACATAGGCTTTTATACACATGGTAATTCGCAAAATATCATTAACAAGTTAGGCTCCATTAAAACTGCATAAAAAATAACAGCACTTAACAAAATAGATGTAAATTTAGAAAAATAAAGGCAATTATTATTTTTCATGTCATTTAAAAATGTTAATGAATTGAATTTTTAATCAATTTCGTTTATGTGTGTTTAGGTTTGGTTCCAGAATCGTCGTATGAAAGATAAACGTCAGCGAATGGCTATTGCTTGGCCATATGCTGACCCTCATTTTGCTGCCTATGTGATTCAAGCAGCCGCTGCTGGAACCTATCCTTATCCACTGCCTGGAACTTTTAATTACTACAACTCTATTGGTTTAAGCCGTTACAATCCCTACACTATTCCAATTAGACCTCAGACTGCAATCCTGGCACCACATCACTACATGAGGTCACCAGGCGTTGGCAATGAAACTCTGGGAAGCCCATTAGCAACACCAGTCGCCACATCAGCTTCATCCGGAAGTGCTCGCAGTGGTAGTAGCACTGGGTCAACCGGAAGTGTTTTACCACCAGTTACTTCAGCCTCCTCAGCAAATACCTCACCCACACCATTACTTAATGGCGGTCATTTTACCTCCTGTCACGCACATGTCCATGGAGGTCCAGGAAGCCCAACAGCTGATGGGGCCTCATGTCGCTGCTCTATATTCTACCCAATTGGAATACCAGGCTTACCGGGTGCCACAACCACATTGTCGCCACCATCTGAATCAAGGCCTAACCTGTTTCAGCCCTACAAAACAGACATTTCAGAAAGGGCATAACGCTTGTGTCTCTGTATTTTAAGGCCTAATCATCAAGATATTTAAATATAAACTTACTCAACGCTTTTAAGTGGGTTTAATAGATGTGTAAAATCGTGGTTTACACATGAAGCCTTTTGCACCTTAAAAGACAGTACCTCATTTTGTATATAAAGGCCTAACTTGACTAAATCGCCTTTTCATCATGTGACATCAAGAAGTTTATGTGCTCCAGGCTCTTTGTACAGTGCTTCAATTTTTATTCATTTTGCATTAGCTGATTGCCAAGTTTATTATAAAGCAAAATCGACTAAATTAAACATTATTTTAATCAAATTAAAAAAATTGCTTAATATTTAAATTTGCGCAAACTAGTCAGTTCATTTTACGTCAAATCGCGACATTGATATTTTATCGCCATCATCATCATTGTCATCTTCATCGTCACTATTGCACAATTACAATTTAGGTCAACATTGACCACTTATTAACTCCATAAACTTTAACTACTACTCTTGAGTGCAAAGAATACTCACACCAACTAACAGTAAGTTGTAATTGTACTAAATTGCAACAATTCGCATTCGCACTGCTCGTCAGTGTTTCGTTCAAATTACCAATTTCATTTTCTTTTCTGATTTGAATTTTGTATAAATTTAAAAAATCTCGTAGAGTATTAAAATTTAGTAATGATATTTGGCCAAAAATAAATTGCTTATATGTGAAATTTCCACAATGGTCATTATGAACAATTGCTTTGAAGTTGATGCTTGTGTAATTATTATGTAATTGTTGTACCATTCAATGTGTATGACCGAAATAAATGTTTCTTATGCCTAAAGATATTGTGTGACCAACTTATTTCGCTTAAATTATCACCAAGTCGAGTTGCTAAATAAGTAAAACTGTAAAAATTCAATGGGTGTGTCACCAAAAAAAGCTTGAAAATTTACTGTAAAACTTAATGATAACCCACAACCTTAATAAAGTTATCAATGTTATAAAAACTTCAATGAATAAGCCTGTTTATTCAATGCATTTGTAAATAAGATATTTAATTGAATGTTAAAATGTTTGCAAAAAAAAAACCATCTGCTTCAACAGTTCACCCTTATTTAATAATTAATGGGAAATTACAACACTAATCCCGATCCATTTACAATGTCTTTTTGCAAACACCCCAAGTGACAATTCTCAGTGGTCCAATTACCAAAGTCGAGTGTTGAAATTTATACATGCAATTGAAATCGGATCAAAATCAAATTGAGAACAGGATTACGAAACATAATCTCTTTAAATAAATTTGCTAGAGGAACCGTATCATGGGCAGAAAAGTGAAAACAGTTTTCATGATTCAAAATCCATCAATTCTCAAAGGACCAATTTTCAAAGACCTCCATGATAGATGATGCCCTTACGCAATGTCAAACTGAGTTTCTCAGTCAAATAATGTAATGTAGGAAGTGCAAACACGGTTGCCCTTACTATTTACATAAATTTTTAATTACCAGAAATGTATACTGTATTTGTTATGCAAGTTGTACTAAATTGGACACATTTCCTTATAGAATGACGTCATTTATTTGTCCTAGGAAGTTAAGACCTTATTTATCAAAGCATTTGATAATTTGTTAAAATTTTTAGATTTAGTAACGTATATTTGTCATTTAGTAACTAAATTTGGTATCTTATCTTCTATAATTCAGCACGCATTTTTATAGAAATCATTAAAATGACACTAATTATGACTCTGACACTAAATTGTATGCACTTGTTTACATTTTAGAAACTTAAATTGCCATTTAATTGACTAAATTTGGTATCTTATCTTCTATAATTCAATACCAATTTTTATTGAGATCACTAAAATGACACTAATTTTGACTAACACTAAATTTTATGCATTTTAGAAACCCAAACTGCTATTTAATTGACTAAATTTGGTCGTTTGCACTCGTCAGTCTCGCAAAGTTTTGACTAATTATATTTTAAAAATGCTATTTAATGTCACTAATTTGCTTAAATTTACATGGTTTTGAAGAGCCAAATTACTTTTACAATTTAGCCATTACAATACAATATTAAACTTACATTTCTATGTATTTATGAATGAATATTATGGAAATGTTAAGAGGGGTCTATCAGGGGTGCTGCTGACATTAAGATCAAATGATTTGCAGTTAAAATAAACTTAATGGAAGTTTATAGTAGTTATAAAAACCGATAAAATAGAAATTATTCCAGAGATTAAATAAATAATACAAGGAAAAATGTTGAGGGTGCGAAAAAAATTGGCTTTCTCTTATCTATCATGGTTATCCATAAATCAGGTTCTCCCCTTTGAACCTTTCACATTCACATATGGGCCTTTTTCTCTATTAAGATTGCCCTTCCTCCACCAATCCAGTCTACACTCTCTCCTGTATACAGTACATTTTTTTATCTGTAATATCTCTCTCACTAAGCTTAAGTCAATCTAGATACAATGACAATGTTTGCAAACACTTTATTAAGACAGATTTGCAATTGATAGCGTTTGATTTTGGGGAAAGATGTACTGTAACTTATATGTATATGATCGATTAGCCAGATGGGATTTACAAGATGAGCTTTTATTATGCGCATTTTTTTCCACACCCCTTACCATTCTCGATTGGTACTAAATAGAAAATCAATAGCTTCCCTTTACTTGCTGAGTCGTTTTACGCGTATTAGTTCAGCGTTAAATTGGTGAGGAGAAATTGCATGTACATGTACACACTACATTGATACAGGAAATTGACAAAAACTCTTTCTGATAACATCTTGCTTGGATAAATTGATGACCAATAGCCTTTACCAAACATCCAATTAAGTGTTACCCTTTAGTTAGGAAGTTTTACCTAAGTTTTACAGCAAAAAAACACCAAACAAAACAACCGATTAATTAGAATTTAGGAGAATAATTTGGTAAGAACCTTTTAGGACAAAATATATTGCAATTTTTTAAACAAGTTCACATTAAAATGTTTGGTGTAATATTTTACACTGTATTTAATTTGATTTTATCTTTATGTGCTGTGTTGTGTATTTCATTTCCGTTCCATAAACAAAAGCACTCAATTATATGTTTATTTGCTCATAAATTGGGTGTTTGCATTGTTGTTTCAATAATTAGGATTAATGCATCGATGTTAGTGTTTATTAAGACACACACCAATCTTTAATATATCTTTGCAGAAGAAACAACAAAGCAGCTCATGAAATACACAATACAGGGTGACCATTAGTCCATAGCTAATAACTTTTCAGACATTGAATACAAAGAAAAAATTTAATAAAAAATCAAGTTGCATCATTAACTGACAAGTTAACATGTTGATTTTAATTAGTCAAAAATCTTTTACAAAATAACTGATTAATTGGTTCAAAGTATGTGTGTTTAGGTCAAAATTTCATTTGTACTGATTTACAGCATGGAAATTTATGATTTTGGAAGAAATAAGAGTTGCAAAAAATGTCTAAAATGCACTAAAAGTCACCACAAACGTATTTGAAAGCATTAAATACGGCATAAAGTAACCGGAAATACGCTAAAAACTGTTTAAAATGTCAATAAATGAACTGCAAGATGTCTAAACTGTGTTTAAATGCATCAAAATTTTAGTACATAACAACAGTGAAGGAAATTAATCACACTAAAAACTTTTTTAGAACAGCTGACTAACTTAGTTAACATGTTAATTTTAAATAGTCAAAATTTTATTACAAAATAACATCAATTGGTTCAAAGTATTGGAAGAAATAAACTAAGACTTGTCAAAAATATCTAAAATATACTGAGATTGTCTGAAAATACACTAAAACTGTCTGAAAATACACTAAAATTGTCTGAAAATACACTAAAATTGTCTAAAAATACACTAAAATTGTCTAAAAATACACTAAAATTGTCTAAAAATACACTAAAATTGTCTAAAAATACACTGAAATTGTCTAAAAATACACTAAAATTGTCTAAAAATACACTAAAATTGTCTAAAAATGCAATAAAACTGTCTGAAAATACTGAAATTGTCTAAAAATGCACTGAAAGTTATCACAAACGTATGTGCATCCATAGCATATTAAAAACAGTGAAGAAAAACGTCTTAAATGCCGTTTAAAATCTTTCTTAAAACAGCTAAATTTGCACAACTAGTTACTAAATAGTTACTTGAATTGTGTATTACAGTTCACAACCCTTTGATCACCCTGTACATTACATTGTTAGCGTCTTTGAGCGTTGGAAATCGATTTTCGTGGAGACGCTAGACGCAGCAGTATGGTACAGTACAAGGCACGTATCATACATTGTATAATCTCCATTTAGCTAGGCTCACGACATACTTATTTCACTTTTATTGCTGTTTTCAAATTAACTGGATAGGAAGTGATTGATGGCCTCCACTGAACTGAGACAGGGAAGGGCCAAATGGATTGATGTTCAGTCTATCATCAACATCCCAAATATATACGAACATCTTTAAACTGCATCATCAGTTTCTATTTTCATTGTTTCAATATATTATTTCAACAAAATAAACACTCCTAATTTACAATCTACATTCAAAACACCTTTTTTTTGAAAACTTTGTGTTTACTGTTTGGAAACCTCAAAAAAGACAAAAGATAAGCTACAAAGTAATAAAGTGGGTCTTAATGATGTGTGCTTTGCAAAACGTGGTACGTGTACCAATACCAACATTTCAAATAAGTAATGAGTAATTAGTTGCACCAAATTGTAATAAAACAAAGTATGAATTAGTTTACAATACTAAAACTAACAAAAACTAGCAATATTCCTAAGAAAAATACTATACTGATGCAAAATGTTACTTAATTGTTGTGAAACGTAGCATAGGTGTACTAAATCTAAAGAAAATTCAATATAACATTGTAAAAATAAACTAAAAATTGTGATACAGCACTCAAATTGCCTAAACGTAATTAAAACCAGAATCAAGTTCATCAAATTGCATGAAAACTTGTGTAAATTGATGAAAAAGCTCATGTTAAATGAAGTTTTGTGGCTCAGACACTGTAAAAGTTTGAGAAACCACACTTTTAAAATCTTCAGGGCGATATTTTCTAGTTTACAGATGAGTAACTAGTAAACAATGATGACAAATTTCAGTAGGTCACGTAAAAGCAAAAGAGTTTTTATCTTTCAGGCCCCCTCTTTCAAATTAAGACAGTTTGGAATTTGAATTATGAGGATACAAGTTGGAATGAGTGTAATTTTGTGCCTTTGGTCAGTGTATGGTACTTAAAAAATTTAAAAAAAGTACAAACTTTGGTTAAAGAACTCCAAGGTTGTAACCACTAAGATGAATTTAGTGTGGTTAAATAGCTATGGCGAAGGGTGCGGAACAAGGTAGGTGGGCCAATTGGGAGGACACACGCAAAAATCAAAATGTTTTTTTTTAAAGGGGGTAAAAATTTCTGGTCATCAGTAACAACAAAGATATCCAAAGTTTGAGCTTAGGTGAGTCGATGTGTGTGCAGTTAACCCCCTCCTGAGATATGGTCCATCCAGTTAACAAAAAAAAGAAAATAAAATAGAAATGGACATTTGCTATTGTTTGAGTCTTTGTTGTCATTTGCCCATTGCCCATTTGGTCAGATAAGAAAAAATATGACTAGGTTTAGTTAATAGTCCTTCTTCCTTTTTTTATGTGACTAAATGAAGAGGAACCGTTGGAGTATAATACATATAGACAGATTTAAACTCGTGCCCCAAACAGCTTTATTTTATGATCATTGTTGTCACTGCTGCTGTGCCCTATACATAATACAAAGGTGACACCTTTAGACTGTTGAAGAGGAGTCATTTACACATCAGCAATTCAATTCAAAGAGACATTTATCATAACTTCAAATCGATCACAATAATAAAAGAAGTAGAAAAAAGCTTGACAAAAAGCCATAGACACACACACACACACTGAAAACATGAATAAACCACACAAAGTTTAAGGCTTAACACGATTAGGGCCTTTCACAAATGAGCATCACTTATCATTTTTACAAATTCCAACATATGGCGAACTTGACTCACATTTTATGACTATATACAGTCATTTCCGGTGTAACTAATTTAGTTACTAGATTTTGGTTCATTAAAAGTCAAGTTTTGGGTTACTTCACATGTTATTTCAATAGGAACTACTTTTTACGCAAGCTGCGAGAAAATTACGCCGCGATAGGCACGAGCGTTGCCGGCAGAAAAAATAAAAGCGTTAATACCAAACTTTTCATTGGAAATGCATCTTGTGCATTTTGAACTTAATTTAGTATTTCTTAAATCATTATTTTAGTATATCAAGACACAAGTCAAGTAATTTACCAAAAAAAATACCAAAATTTTGCTTTTACTGATTTTTTTCTACTAATTTTTTTAGTCAAAAAGGTCAAGTTTTGTAACTCGATCTGGTATTTACAACCAATTTTTTTTTCTTGGTATTTACATGACCTAAGTTAAGTCCAACATTTAAATTTCAATTTGTACAGCATAAGAATTCCTTTAAATTTATATAAATGTACAAAGAGGTACATACCATCATTCCTGAGCCAAGTAATGGGCATATTTCTTGTTGTTCCTTGACAAAATATACGACACAATGGCGTTGAATGGTTTTATTGCTCCACTATTGTCACCATTTAATGAGCATATAGTTCCTCTGTTTTTCTCTTTCAGACTTTGTTTTTGTTTTTGCTGTTGTTTTATATTATAACACAGTAGATGTACAAAAATGTCTAAACCGACATTGTACACATTTGTTAGCTGCTTTTTTTTTTGTTATTATTAAGAAACAACGACATAACCAAAAACACTTAAAACTTTATACCGTAGATAAGAGAAAAGCCGATCTTTTATGTCAAAGTTTACAAAATTCCCCGCAAACTTTGACACTAAACAATTTTCATCGGTGAATATAATCAGGAGTCACATAATAGTCACTTACTGTATGAAATAACCGATAAACAAAACACGACTGATGGCAACCAACACCTGAAAATAAAATAAAATCGTTAATAAATAAAAAAAACTACACTAAAATATTGATCTAATTTAGACATTGTGAAAATAAACTACTTGTATTGACCTAACGACCACTTTTTATCATTTTCATCTAATTTCAAAATAATTAAAGTCTAATATTGTAAATTATGCAATGCAGATTAAAAACCAGTTATAAGTTAGTAATAATTATAAAAAGTACTCCAAATTAAAAGCTGACACTTAATAAAATTAAGCAAATAAAACCATTTTTATTATTAGTATAGTAAAGTAAGGTATTATTACAGTTTATGGAATGGATCAGTTTCATCAGCTCCAAAGTGCATTTACTCCAATAGAAAGTATCACACCTAGCACAACTTTTATTATCCAAACCAAAGTTTAACTTTACAACTAAAAAAAAAAAGATGAAAATTCCTAAGAATTCTCTCATTTATTGGTACTAACTTAACAGCTGTAAGGGATGTTTTCCAACTTAAACCCACACAGTGAATTTTAAAGTCACATACACATCCAATAAACGAATGAATTAAAAAACAGTCAACGTTCTCATCAACTTTCAGATGTACAGGGCGACTCAATTCAATTCATTCACACTTACACTTTCAATATAACTTAACAGTGCAATTGAAGAAAATTATAAGACATAATCACTAAAATGGTAACTGTGAATTTAGATTAGATGAAGTAATGCCCATCAAAGTGTCGGTACTCAGCTCTGTAAACTTTTAAAACATATTTTAGAATTTTAATTAAAAAAGTCACCAGTTTTTGATCAAATTTAATTTATTTCTAGTCAATTAAAGCAATTTAGATACCATCTTATTATGCATCTTATAATACAAGTTGCAACTCTTAAGAAACTTTAGATTTTCCTAAACTGATTTTCAAGATTTTAACTTTTAGGCCAAGTTGACATTTTAGACACTTAAGTTTGATACATTTTCAACCAATTTTAACTGTTTTGAAACTTTTTAAGCAAATATTAATCACTAAAGAAGTATTTTAAGCCCTTTACTAACCTACCAGCACTTTAGGTACCGGTAGTTCCCCTTTTCTACAACCAAAATAAAAATAAATAAGTGCAATGACACAATCCTATTTGAGTAATTAAATAAATGTGCACTTTTTAAGATATAAAGATTTAATTAAAAATTCTAAATTTTGACAATGCAGTTCAGATTTTTCTTTTCTATCATTTTTTAGCACTCTGTACATCGAAAACTACAAAAAAAGTTGTACTGGTCAAAAGTTGATTTTCAGATAATGAAATTAGAGTTTTTAATGTTGGCGTCACGTTAATAATGATTAAGCCATCATTGAGTTTAAAATAAGCAAGTAATACAACTTTATAGTACAATTCTTAGTAAATTTATATAGAGCCAAGTGATGACAGAAAAAAAATTTGGCAATAAGCCTTAACAAGAATTATAAAAGAGTAAAACTTCTCAAAAAAAATACAAAGTTATATAGAGAAAAGTCATAAAATCCTCTCTCCACTACTTTATTTTATAATACCCATAAAAATCAGAGGTATAACTATAACGAGATAATAATCGTAACCTCCATAAAAATTATTTTTTAAGCCAAAGACCGGCTAAATAATTATTTAGCTGTACATAATAAACATCATATTTTTTTTTCAAACTTATTAATTTTTTTACTATTAATAATGCTGCGATGATTAACAAATGTTTTTGGGGGTTTGATCTCTCACATTAATAAGCGTGGCCATTTCCATCATCTCATGTCATAAACACACAAAAGTGTATATGAAAAACCATTAAATTGCCAATTAATTGATACGTTATATGCTGTACTACTGTATAATGTATCATGATTGTAATGTAAGTTATGATGTCTATTTTTTTTATTTTTTTGTGATGTTTTAATTTTTTTTTCTTTAAAATTTCAAGTTGATGCTCGGTATATAAAAGCCACATTGTACTCAGCTAAGATCATAAATTTAAGTAACAATCCGTGTCAATGAGATGAAAATGATAAAGCATCTCATCTTTTTACTCAAATACAAATTTTACAGTGTGCAATTGAGTTTTAAACCGCAACATTGTACAAAATAAGATATAATTGCCATGGAATAAATTGTAATACACTTTACATGGTATTTTATATTACTGTAGTAATGTTATTAATAATGACAGGTAGACTTGCAATTGGGTAAAGTGGTCCTGCCTAAATTTTTGAATCTTAATAGAAATAACATGTATTTTTCATGGTTTGTTAAATTACATCATTGTATAAGGTCATTTATGTAAATGTTTTGATTACAATTATAGATTTGTTGAATATTGTGCTACAAACTGCACAATTTTGATATAAAAGCATAAAACGTCCCAAATTTAGCATTAAATTATTTTGTAAAATTTGCCAAGTTATTTTTGAGTAAAATTGACCAAGTTATTGTTTTGTAAAATTGACCAAATTATTTTTGTGTAAAGTTGACCAAGTTATTTTTGTGTAAAATTGACCAAATTATTTTTGTGTAAAAGTGACCAAGTCATTTTTGTGTAAAATCGACCAAGTCATTTTTGTGTAAAATTGACCAAGTCATTTTTGTGTTAAACTGCTCTCCTGTATCGTTTTAACTAAAATTGTGTAATACTATATAACAATGTTAAGTTATATTCCATGTAAAATGACTCAATGTTATGTGAAATTTGTCGATTATTAGTGAAATTGGTAATTTTTGTAAAAATGCTTACATGTTATGCAAGACAGCAATTATTGAACTTCAACATACTAACTTACACAAATAATATTTTGAAAAACGGATCACAAAATCACAATGTATAAAACTGCTCGCAAAATGTGAACAGCCTAAGAAAATATAAGTACAGTAATTTATGTACTTAGTAGCTTATCAAAATCGTTATATTACATTACAGTATTTAAATAATAATACTCATTTAAATCCCAGTTACACGAGCTAAATCCTACATTATAAAAGTCCCATAAAAATATGAAGACCCAAACGCGCCCCTATAAAAAGTTAAGTAAAACCATAACAACATGAGCTAAAAGTTAAGCTGATAATAATTAAAGCATTTAACGCCTTATAAACCGAATGAGCATTTCGATTATAAAGCAACAAAATCATAAACAATTTCAATTTACAACCTGTTATAAAAGCTTACAGGTAAAAACTGAAGAAAAAAAATCTTAAAGGTCCTATTGTCACTATAATTTCACCCAACTCAGATTACCATATAGTTATACGTTTATTGTAAGTTGTTTAGAAAAATAAAAATGTTATGAAAACAAGGTTTGTCTCTTGAAATCTCAGTGTATTCCTTGTGGCAAAGTAATAATTCCCATCTAAACTTTAAAAGGACACTTAACCATCCCACAAAAAGGGCCAACAAGATCATATTTACAACTGTATCGATTTCCTTTTGCGCCTTTTGCTTCTCTTTTTTTTTTCTTTTTTTTTTTTCTCCAGTTGACAAAGATAAGCACTAAATTTGATGACGCCTTTTGGCCATTTACGAGGGTTTTCTTACTCCCCCAACTTAAATTTTAAAGCTGGGGAGATTTAACTGGCGCCCCACCCAATCAATATACAGTACTTTCCCCAACCCAACAGCTCTGGGTATCTCTTTCTTCAGCTTTCTTTACTTCAGCCGACCATATAGTTAAAGAATAAGACAATAAAACGACAAACAAAATCCAATTTCAAGTCGAGCAGGCATAAACTAAAACGGTTTTTTTTTTGTTTCTTAAATTTTGTATAGCGGTAGCTCTTACAGAATAAGGTGTCTAAAAGCCTAAATTTCTAAAAAGCCGGTTTTCCTTTTAAACAAAACACATTTGATATTGAATGGGATGTGGTTTTTAAAAATCACTTCTGTTTTTACAAACGTTTCTATGATGGATTTTCAGCTAAAAAACACAAGAGATTGTTGTGGTCAAAGTAGATGCAAACACAGCACAATATGTCAACTTTTTTGAATTATTTGGGTGAGAATTTGCACAATAACAATGTATGCACGAACGAATTGCAGAATTAAAATTACGAAATTGTATCAACAAGCTAACTTAGATTTACAGGAAACCGTTTGATAGCCAAACTAAATTAAACAAGCAATCGTTGAAATACAGAATCTTCCACTAAAACCTAAATTGGGAGCTCAGTTCCCATTTTTTTACCATATGAACACCTTTTAGAAACTACTGTACTAATTCAATACAAAATTTAAAATTATTGTCGATAACGTTTAATATGATTGAGATTAGGATGCAAATTAATAAAAATGTGAATGACAGTATTACTCATTAATATAATTATACACTGCAAAACATTGCAAAAATGCATTAAAATGTAGTAAATTTTGCCAAAATGTAAAAAAATGTTGTCAAAATGTAGGAAAATGTCGTCAAAATGTAGTAAAATGTTGCCAAAGTGTAGTAAAATGTCGTCAAAATGTAGCAAATTGTTGTCAAAATGTAGTACAATGTTGCCAAAACAAACAGTATTAAAACAGTTGCAGAAAATGTATAAAAATTTGGTGAAAATGTATAAAAATATGGTGAAAATGTATAAAAATATGGTGAAAATGTATAAAAATATGGTCAAAATGTATAAAAATTTGGTAAAAATGTATAAAAATTTGGTGAAAATGTATAAAAATTTGAGAATAAAAATATTGCACAATATTAAGAATGGATAAAAATACTACTTTAATATTATAATTTACGTTTTTCATATCATTGTTCCCTAAAATTGAAATCCACACCACTAACTTATATCTGAAACTTTTTTAAGACCTAACTCATTAACATTTTCCTATCAAAAATACCAGATAAATTTTCATTGTTTTTCTTATTAGTACTTCTCATGTTATTTGAGCGTCGCCAACATTAAATGTATGCAAACTTCAGCAATATTTGATGTTATTTATTTCTAAGAAAAAGGAAGAAAAACAAATTTTTTCGTACTGTAGTTACTTCTACCAGATTTAATTTGAAGGTGGGTTGAATGGGATGTTGTGGTTTTGGCACCGACAAGGTCGAAACATTGACTTTGTTTACATTTGAGCAATAAAATTATGGCATATTGGTAGTGTGTTTGTTGACTACAGTAGGTAGTTTGTTGTTTTGCATTTATCTTACGCATACCAAGCCATTGTGTTATTATTATTCATTTATTGACATTATGGTTATTTAGGAATGGCCAGCCAGGCTCCCAATGGCAAACAAAAACCAAAATATTTTTTAACAGTCTAATGTGAAATCGCTGTCTGCATGTTGTTAAGCAAAACAACGACTTAAGTTATTTATTGTTTTCATGTGCTGCTACAGTACATCGTTTATAGATATTTTTTTTGTTTTGTTTTGCTTTCTACCGACACTGCAATTGACAGTTTGCAATTTCCATTTGGCATTTCCAATGGCAATGGCATAAGAAGGAGGGGGTGGGAGATGCATAATGCTTTATGTACACATTGTATATACAGTACAGTACAATATTTCTCGTACAATGTGGTTAAACGGTAGAGAAGACATACAGTGCTGTATTGGCAAGTGTGATTAAGTGGAGAGAGATGAAAGATGAGAGGAAGGTATGTTGACAGAGCACTTGGCAAATCGATGTATTCATTGCTCATAGCATGAGAGGGTGATAAAATATTATAATAAATAATCATTTATTCATACCACATACTCTACTGTACTGTACCTACTGTCATTACAAAATGCTGTTTACTTTCATATCAAAAAACACTAACTTTGCTATCACATATTGTAGACAAGTACAGAAGTACTGTATTACCGGTATAATACTATTTCATTGAATATTTTTTAACTTGGATATTAATTTATTGTCAACTTAATTGATTGTAATTGGTTAAGAAAGCTGAAAAAGTATTGTTGTAAAAGCTGTAATTTTTTCTAGAGATAGTTTTCACAAACTTATTAATTCAAAATTAGTTTTAATACACTTATTAAAATATTGTATAGTTTAAAAATTATAACTAGAAAAATTTGTGAAAATTAGTCAATAGTTATGAAAACTAAAATAAATTAATAAAAATTAGCCAGAATTTATTAAAATGTCTAAAATTTATGAAAATTAGCTAGAATTTATTGAATTTCTAGAATTTATGAAAATTAGCCAGAATTTATCAAAATGTCTAAAATTTATAAAACTTCGCCAAAATCTATAAAAACTAAGACAGAATTTATGAAAATTCGCCAAAATCTACAAAAATTAAAACAAAATTTATAAAGATTTGCTAAAATCTATGGAAATTAAGACACAATTTATAAAAATTGGCCAAGATCTATGGAAATTAAGACAGAGTTTATGAAAATTTGGCAAAATCTATAAAAATTAAGACAGAATTTATAAAAATTTGCCAAAATATATGAAAATTATCTAAACATTTATAGAAATTAAAACTAATTCATTACTATTACATATAATTTGTTAAAATAAGACCAAGTTCGTTAAAACTTAAGGAAGTTTAGCACAAATTATAAGGTTGAATAAATTATTAAATAAATCTACATTTTAGTTAATGAATGTTAGATACAGTAAATACACAACTAGATAACATTTTTGTGACAATGTAGCTTAAAATTAAATTTTCATCAAACATTGTATACCCAGAAAAATAAATTTCGACAATTTAATAATTAATATTAATAAATCAAATAATTATTACAATATCAGTAATCAACTATACTGTATATATGTACAGTAAAAAAAAACTTCACAACCATTTTATTGGCTATTGCATTTATCAATATGTAAACCACCATTGTATCTTTTTCTTTTTTTTTTACACAAAAAAGATGCCTATTTCAAATTTTTTTCTATACTACCAATAAACCCTATACTTGTTAACAGAAACAAAATTGGCTGAAAAAAAATCCACAGAAAGTAACCAAGAAGTAACAAAACTGTTATTATATTATCCAAATCCTTCTCCCAATTAACCAGAGTTGCAATAATCTTGCATTTCCCTGACAACTTTTTATAACTTTTACTTATGATTTCCCTTTCAGCATTTAACTTAACAGGATTATAAACATTGAGTGACCTTGTTGTTTCATGTAATGTTAACAAAGGCAACGGATAATTTTATACAGCGGCCCTAAACAATAAACAATGGTCATTTTTGTCGTCTGTTTTATTGATTGTTCTAATTACAGTTTCTGTTGTGAACAAGATTGTCCTGATGGCTCATAAACATTAAACAACCCAAAGGGCCATTTCAAATCTCTGCATCGCTTTGCTCGTAATAAATACTGTAACAGAGAGGGATATTTAATTGTATACACCCAGAGTCTCTTGGTCTCTTGCTTTTGCTTTCACAAATGAGTGGAACTAAGTTAAGGGGGAGGAGAATTTGCCACCTGTATACCCAGTTAAGTTATTTCAGCGTCCCAAACTCCTCTAAACTAACTAATGATGACCTCCAGCATGTCAGAAAATGTTTTCAAAGACACCTGAAAGGGATGAAAATCCTGTTTTCTGCTTCACTGGAAGTTTACGACTATGTTTTTGGCATGAGACCCCATGAAATCCATTGGGCGTGAAAGAGTCTTGTGCTGCTAAGTCATTTAAAAATTTAAAATGGACATTTATCTACGAAATGTTTGCAAACTCAGCAGCTTATACTGTACTTTTTTTCTTCAGTAAATTTTCATGCTCTCTTCATTCACAACCATTTTCATTCATTGCTACTTCATTGCCTATTCATTCACAGCACAATCAGACTCAAATTGGGCTTGTGATTCAATAACTTTTGATATGAATAAACCCAATTGCTGAAATACGACAATTGGCACACGACTAACATTCTGAATGATGGATCAGAAAATCTAAACAAATTATTTGAACCGTGACCATGATACAAACCTCAAAGCAATGCAAAACTGACATAGAAAAATCCATAAAATTACAATACAGTAATGTATTTCTGAGCATTTTTCAGTAGGTGAGTAAGCTAAGTAAGTGGTTTGCTGCCCCAAGCAACGTTTTATTGTTTCTAACTGTGTTTAGCCTTCAAAATCAAATTTGTCTTGTAAAAATTATAGCTTTTTTACCTACAGAACTTGAAACAATCTTTAAAAAAACTCATCAACTCAACTTTGCAATTCAAAATCATAAACATAAATTTTAAGTCACTGGGCTCAAACTTTATGAAGAATGACACTCAAAATCATTGTGGAACCACGTAATAATTTCATGAATTATACTGATTTATACTTTTAATTAAACTGATAATCTTTCCTGATTTTCAAATACATGTAATAACATAACGAAAAGCACGTTAAAAGTGAAATTTCACTTTGAATTTTAAGATACAAATTTGACAAAAGATTTTTTTCTTAAATCCTATTTTTAACTGCAACAATGATGACAACACGCCACATGCTTGACACACAACCAGATTGCAAGTATGAATACCAACAAATAGTTCAACAATACATTGTACTGTAGATGGTACATAACCATCAGAAATGGGGCTCCTGAATTATCGTTTTCTTTCTCTCCAACTACTGTAACTACCTGTCACAACTTACGATATCAATGACTCAATCTACAATAAACATAACCTCAACTCACTCAATGCTTTTACCAGCATCCATACATACACACACACAATTCTTCTCTGTTAAAAAGACCCAAACAATTCCAGCATTAAATTGATTGCCAAAGCTTTCTGCACACACCTTTACACTAGGAATGTTTGAACATAATATACTCAAAGTTACTGTATTCACCACACAAAAAAAAATATCATTTTTGTATTGTGGAAGCAACACACCAAACACATGCCATATGGTTTACCACCTTTGACCTTGCACACAATTATAAACTTTTCATCGCCATAATATGACTTCATTTTCAACAATACAATGGTCAAATAACTGTTTTTAAATGTATTTTTTACCTATTTCTACACCAAATGTCAATAATTATACCAAAATATTTTATAGCAAAATCTTTTCTAAATTAGAAATTTGTTTCTCTAATTAAAAGAAATAAACGGGAAAAACCACCATTGCAACTGAACAGGTTTAGTCTCACTTCTATGACAATGTAAAAAAAATTGTTCCCATTTAGAAAATCACCTGGTGTATCTGATTTCAACAGGAAGTAACCAGTGATTATGTTTTTACTGTGTACTTTGTCGTCCTTAAACAGAAGCGCCTCAACCTAAATAATATTGACCTGACGTCACAAGCAGCAGAGTTTAGTTTCATATACAATCGCGCCCTCTATTGTCGTTTTCATAAAATAATGCCAACTTTTAAAAAGACGCGCTAATTGATGTTTTTGCGTCAAATAAAACTTGATCCTCAATTTCACTAATTCAAAGATTATATGAAGCTTCATGTATTTGGAATTACAGTACACTGTAAAGTCATAGTGCTCTACGTACTCTTCAATGATTGGTTAGGTGAAATTGTATACCAATTAAGACCAAAGTAGGGAGTCTGTATTCCCCAGAAAATACAGTCAGCTTTTTTTTATTTTCATTTCAAAAAAGTGCAAAAAGCTTACAATGTAAGTCTAAATTCCCAAAATTGAGATTCAACAAGTCCTTAGAGAAACCCTAAGAAAATATCACAAGATCAGTATAAAAATTCCCATTTTTCCCAAAAATTCCCAAACATTTTTTGTCCGTTTAGTTCCTGCAATGTAAAATCTTTAAACGTCTAAAGTTTCAAAACCTGTTTAAGAACTTTAAACATCTTTAAGCTATTTCTTTAAACTTCTTAAGCTAGGAATCCACTTGTTCAATTATTGTAATAATCTAAATCAACCATAATAAATAGTCATGTTGAAAGTTTTGCGTCCACTACAAAATTATATCCCAATTTCACGAGGAAATCATGATACTTTTAGGAAAACGATGTTGTAAAAGTTCAAACGATACAGTATATTGTTTTCCTAACATCTCCTAACTTGGTACAACGCCTAAATTATGGAAATAAAAATCTCGCTAAAAATCAGTATATGAAGGAATGAAGCAGCTAATAAATACAAAATGCTGTTCAGTCCCAGTGAAAATCACTGTGTGCTTGGAGCACTGAAAGTTACCCAATGTTTAACGTGTCACTGTGTGAGTTTCATTGAACAGGAAACTGTGTACTGGATCACAGGGAAAATCCCTGGGCCGTACGACACAATTAGTAAGACAAGCTCAGTATAATCTAACAATAAAGCTTTTTACGGTATTAAATTGTCAATATTTGACGCCGCTAAAACAAATAATTAAGTCGCCAAATCATAAAGTTTACAGAAAGGTACTACAGTAACAGAATTCGTTCGTCTAACTAACAGTAAACCATAACAGCTCCAACTCTGTACCGGTATACTTTTCCTGGCATTACCACAAAAACTTAGTAATAAAAATTCAATTACCAACCCAATATTAAGAAAATTCATAAAACGGTTTTACAAAATTAACATTACTTAATTAATTACCTTACATAAACTTTTCCACTTGTTAAAATTTACACTTTAAATGCGTGATCTTAGTGGCAGCCATCATAAAACAGTTATCCGCTTTATTGTAGCCGCTGGACTCAATTGAAGTAACGCTACATAAAAATATGGAGTTACGTCACATAGTCATAAGGCTTGTAAAACAAGGATGATTCAGTAAACGATAACGCCCAATTATTAAGCTGAATAGCATCAATTGGGCGTTGTCGTTTTCTGATGACGTAATGAATTACACTACAGTATTATAATTATTACACCGTTATACGAATTAAATAAAAGAAATTAGAAACCAATTTCGCAATCACATTATCAGCACAAATACAATTACAAATTATAGTACAATATTTGACTTAAGTAGACACTGTAGTTCTGCAGTCAATGTAGTACCGGTACTTCCCCTGGTCAGAACGTTCTCTAGCCCAAAATGGCTGTCATCAACTTGTCTCACAAGTAAAGATCGCGCAATGATGTCTTATCTCAAAATTAAATTACAATATTAAAAACATTAGAGAAAAATCCAAAACTTAACCTGGCAACATCATTTAATTCCACGAAAAACCAAATAGAGTGCAAACATAGATTTGGTTAAAGAAAATCAATACAATTAGATATTTTAAACAAATTATAACCATCAATTACCATGACTGAATAAATTTCAACTTTAAGAAATCCTTTAAAACATGAATAAGATGTCAGTATTTCATTTCTTGAATAAATAACCAATTCCCAGCCTCTGCTTGGTTGTTAAAAAGGGTTCTTAAATTTAAAATTTATTTCATAAAATTAAAACATTTTTATCAATTAAAAACCTAATTATTGCCCTTTACATGGGCTAATTTTGTCTTACTTCGACTTAGGTTATCTAATTATGTAGATGTTACATTTGTCTCCTTTACCTACTTACATCAATATTGTACCTAATTCAATCACATCAATTGTTTATGCAGCTTTAATTTGTTTGATTTCTTTAAGTCTTTAAACTCTTTGCTATTGATGAATTGCGTAATTCACCTGACTAAAATAGCCATCAATTTGTCGCAATATTACTTTAAAAATCTGTTGAATTCCTTAAGTAGTTGAATAAACTCCATAGACGTTGTTGAATTCTTTTCCTGTTAAAAAATAAGCAATTCAAAACACACAACTTTGACTGTTTTAATTGCAGAGTTGATACGATTACTATATACTGCAATTAAAACAGTAAACTTTAATAAACATCAAAATTCAAAAAATTAAATTAATAGAAAAGCAAATACACTATAGCAATGTACATTCAGAATAATATCAAATTAATCTAAACAATTTTTTAAATTCATATTATTAATAAATTTTATATTTTTAATTAAATCTATTGAATATTACACGAACTGGAACCAAACAGGGCAACATCAGCACCTAAAAAAAATAAAACATAAGATTATATTTTTTTTAAAAAAATCTATAATTTTTGCAAGCTACCGGAATTTGATAAAAACTTCCATCACGTTAACAAACCGCAATTTAAGATCCAAAGTGGGTTGTAAGGGCTCCTTATAATGCACAATTAAGCTTCAATTTATTAAAGCCAATGAAAACTCTAGTCAAAATTTCACGTAGTTTTTGATAATCAACAATTAAACTTCACACGAATCGTTCAAAAGCAAAGTGGACGAAGCGCCCTCTGACTTTATAAAAAAAATCGTAAACGCAAATTTACTCAACAACTCGTATAGGGGGCTATATGACCATTCAAAGCTATTTACCATTCCAAAGCAATTTCAATTATAATGTGACTTAATCCACTTTGCTTTTGAACGAATCACATGTAATAGACATTAAAATTATATTTTTCATATTGAATAACTTCAAGAATTTAAACAAAAAAAACTACCTGCAAATCAATCGTGTTGTTTGGCCATTAATAATGAAAATGACGACATTGTCCTTTGCTTTAATCCATCATTGTCCATTGCTTTGATCCTCCTCTGTCCTTCACCACCATTGGCCTTGTCCATTATGAGCTCAAATATAAAAGATAGGCATTAATAAACAAAATCAAATAAAACCTAATTTAACGTAATAATATCTTAATTGTTTCAGATTATTTTAATGTTATATCATGATTAACAGCTATTTTAAAACTAATCAAGCCTATTTTTTTAATTGGATAAGGAATTAAAAAAATCTATTGTGAAATAAAAACTGAAAAAAAATTATAAGTTTCAAAATTAACAAAAAAAATTAAACTTAAATAGCAGTGATAATTTTTAAGCTAAAATGTTTCTTTCTGTTAAAATAAAAATACCAGATTCTATCATAAAAAATAATCCTGAAATTGATATTAGAAAAAAATCTAATGAAACTCAATGAATAAATTGCCAACAGTGAACCTAATTGATGTATAATAAATAAAAGCAATTCGCAAAAGTATAAAAAGTCTCTCATAGACCAAAATACAAGATTCTAATCAAAGACAACAATGCATGAAGCTAATCAAAGACTAATGCAAGAAGCTAATCAAAGACTAATGCCCAGAAGTCTTTTCAGACCTCCAAGCAAAATATGTCTCCCATA
>JAAFCF010007112.1:6173204-6185141 GCA_013389785.1 Helicorthomorpha holstii | reverse complement strand
TTTTTTTTTGTTTTAGCCTTATAACATGATTGCAACCAAAGATAAAGAACGCTTCAAAAGTGAAATGTATGAGTGGCGAATGAAAATGATGAAAGATGGAAATTTTCAGTATTTAGAAAACTATAAAGATATTAAACATTCTTATAAAGTTTATGTAAAGAAAAGGAAAATAAATTAGAAGTTATTTTTATGTGAATATCTGAGTGTGTTTTGCTTATTAATTCAATTTTCATAAACATACAGTAGTTTATGAAGTAATTGTCGAAGATTGTAAACATTATAAGAAAATCTCAGAACTTCGTTAATTAGAAATGAGACTAAATTGCTTCAATTTTAATGGAAATGCGTTGAAAATTGCATTGATTTAAGAGAAATTTTCCTGGTATCTTATACGACTAATAATGAAGTTGTGAAATTTTCTTATAAAATTTATTATGGACCTACTGAAATTCCATCTTGACTGAAGGGTCCCAACATGATTCACAAAATAGTCCCTTCAAGTTGTTTCTGTGGTGTAGTGGTTATCACATCTGCTTTACACGCAGAAGGTCCTCAGTTCGATCCTGGGCAGAAACAAGTTTTTTTTTTAATTATTTTCAGAATTTCTTAAAAAAATTAAAAGCTTACACTTCCTCCCTCGATGTCAATTTCGTAGGACAACTGTAATTAAGACAAAATACTAAGACATTTAATCACTTACGTGCAGGTGTTTTCAAAATTTTGACGTTTATGTGGTGTATTCACAAGTAAAACAGATGGACAAATGAGTGGACATTTTGTTGACCACAGGAGGTTCACAATTTCAACCACGCCATTTGTCATTTGTGGTCAGCTGCAAAATAACTGACCGCTCAATCACCATAACAGCCACATGCCATTTTCAACTCCATTAAATTTGGCTAAGCATTCAATTTCCAATCATGATTTCTGTAAAATTCAACAAATAAATCGGCATTTTAAGTTAAGTGTCATCATGGAATTTTTGTTAACTATAAAATCTTTTTATTTTTTTGTATTTGTTTTCAATTGGAACTCACACATCGACTTTTTTAAGTGAAACTTTCATTTGATTTCGCATTCTTTGCATTGTCAATGGGAAAGAAAAATGTTGTTTTTTATGTTAAAGCCTGAAATAGCCACGTTAAAACGTTTTCATTGTAACAAAGCTGTTTTTCTTGGACTTTTGTTCAAAAAAATAGTCATAAAGTGACAGTTGGTCATATTGTACAGTCACACTTTTACGTTTATACACAACCATTCAGTTTATTGCTTTCGTATTTGGGTAATTGTTTTGCTAGTTTTCATAGAAAAGTCACAAATGTAATTACATTTAGCCATGAAACCATCCAAAACAAAAGAATTCATATAATCACTGAAATGTTTAATTTTTAAGACACAACTAAAAACGTTTTGACAAATCTTTAAAAAAAATTAAAATTTAAAAGATAAAAATGCTGTTAAAAGAGCATTTTCAAAACTAATTTGTTTGAATTTTGCATTTTTTACAAAAAATAGTGTGCTTTTTTGTAAGGAAGGGAACATTTTTTATGTTATTTTGTCCCATATGGTATTTTTTTATTACTTTGTATCTTTTTTTCGTTCAATTGCACTTTTTATTTCATTTTGGAGCTTTTATTCATTACTTAGGGTTTTTTCTCATTATTTTACACTTTAATTTTATTTTACTTTAATTTTAATAATTGCTTGTACTTTTTATTTTTTTAGGCTTTTTCATATTTATTTTTCACAAGAAAATTTTGGCATTCATTAATAAATTTGTGCTTTTAATTCATTTTTGTGTCTTATCATATTTTATCAAACATCTGAAAATTTTATAAAATAGGAATTGTTATTTATCTCAAATGACTACTAACTGTAAGTTAAGACCACATAATCTGTCAATAAAAAGCAAAAGTCAAACAATATAAAACTTCATTATTTCTACGGTAAATAACAATAAAAAAATTAAAATATTTTTTCTATGGGCTTTAAAATTACCAGTAAGGGTGAAATTTGTTTATTAAAAAGCGATCACATATAAACAAAAGTGGCTTGACAATTCCTGTGATAAAGTTGATAATTTATCGTTGGCTTTCGTGTGAAACGGTATATACAGACGGAAGGAGGAGTTGGCGACCCTTTTTTTGTAGGTCAATTGTGTCGGGTTGGCCATCCACAATCCACATACATGTACATGTACTGTACATGTACTGTACTGCTCTCATGTTATGTACCGGTATAGCAAATAAATTCATATACACATTCATGGGAGATAGGGACTGTTACATGAACACAAAATTTGGAGTGTACGTGAGAAATGGGCGGACGTAAACAAATGTAATTCGAAATAATTGCGGCTTTTCCACTACATATTTTTTTTCTCTACTTCTTCTTATTCATTTCATTTTATTTCTGTCAGTTTTTCTTTGTTCTTTGTAACTTACTCTTTGCCACAAACACTTCATGGAATTTTTGGATTCAAACGAAAAGCAAAAGCAATAAAATTGCAGGACAGAAAAGATAGACTATACCCACATCATATTATAGTACTGTACTGTATATGTTTATAGCAATACATTGTGCTCTATCATAATATTATGTGCCCTTCAATTTATAAATTCGTTTTTATTACAAGCATTATGCCGATGGAAAGCTACAACTAATAGAAAACTGGGCAATCATCAACTGCACTAAACTATAAGGTCAATTTGCTCACAAATCAGTTTTAATAAAGCAATAATCAGATGTACGGTGATGAAATCAATTGACAAATGAAAAATGATGTCGACAAATACACAAAATCAATAGTTGTCAAAAGTTACCAAATGCATTAACAGCTTCATCAAATACTATAAAAATTAGCAAGATTTATTTTTTGATGTCTAAAAGTTTGCAAAATAAACTTGAAATTTATAAAAATGCACTAAAATTAATAATTGACAGAATTGTATTAAAATAATTTGTTAAATTCATAATAAAAATTGTAAAAATTAAATAAAGATGTTGTCTAAAAGTCTTTTTGTAATAAAAGTTGGCAAAATGCACTTGAAATTTTTAAAAAGGCAATAAAATTGATAATTAACAGAACTGTATTAAAATATTTTGTTAAATTCATAATAAAAATTGTCAAAATTAAATAAAGATGCAAAAGTTACTTAATGAATTAAAATTATTAGATGAAGTAAAAAAATTAAAGTAAAAATTGCCAAAAATTTAGCTGAATACTTGAGATTGAGGAGCCTAACTTACATTTTTAAGAAGTGTTCTTCTAGCTAAGGTCCCAAGAAATGTTAAGAAGACCCATGATTATAATATGAGTGTCTATGTTCTGGGTTTTTGTATGAGGGAGAAACGAAGAACTACAATTTACATTACGTTTTACTGCATAATAATAATTGGCTTGTCCAGTTTCCAGACGTCTGGATTTTTGGTCCTTTTTTCACGTTAATTTCAAACTCTCTTTCCTAAAAAAGTCCCCTTCAATGCTATGAACAATTAACTAGTTTTTAGTTTTAAATCGACTTCCTTAGAAACTTGGAAAGCCACTAGTTTTTGTGTCACACAAAACAGGGTTGGACTTTTCGGCTGCATTTTTAAAGCTTTTGGAGAAAAAGGAAATTGTGTATTTCAAAAATAAGAAAAAAAAATAAACATTGACAGGTGTAAATAAGATTTGAGATTATAATTTTGAAATCACAAATTTTAAAACTTGAAAGAAATTCAAGAAAACATTTAACTTTATGTATTTTTTTTAGTTAATTTTGTTTAATTATTTTTGATGAAAAAGTTGATTAATACTTTGAATAACTGTTTGATTGTGCTTTAGTCAAATTCAAAGTAATTGGTTTAATTTAATTTTTCATATAAACAATTTTTTTTTTGTTTAGCATTTTGATTCTTGGAAAATAATGGTGTCTGGTGTAAGCGGAAATTTTGCTACATATCTTACATTATGCTTATTATACAACAACCATAGTGCACTTTACTTATTGATTAATTAAAATATATTTTTTATCACTTTTAATCGATGTGGAAGTTTCTATTGAAAGTTAAGTCAACTTTTAATCTAAATCTTCAATAAAAGCATTTTTCAAACCAAAAAATAGCATAAATTTTGTATTTAATACTCTTAAAACTTTGTATATTTATTTGCATTTTCCCTATTGGCATTTTAAAGAGGCAACGACAACGTTACTTGTTATTTCAATGGGAAGAAAAAGTAAACAAAAAGCGTTACCTTCATTTATGCCGACGGTGTTTCAAACTTTATGCCGCTATAGGTACGAATGCTGCCGGCAGAGCTTCTGATTGTAATTGCACGCGTTTGCTGTCCCTGTAAAATATTTAAAAAAATCAAACTTAAATATTTTCTCAATACATGTTATTGTATTTCCATAAAATGCGACATATGAATATTTTAAGTTAATTGTTTTCAATTGTATTCAATAACAACAATACAAGGAATTTATTTGTTGATACAATGACATAGAAAACAGTTACATCATTAATTTTGAAGGCAATATCATCATGTTGATTCAGTATTATTTTTTTATTACTTTGGATTTGGCAGAGACAATCTGTCTATGGAAGTGGTTGTGTAAAAGCTACAGGTTGTTGATTATGTGTTACAACACTCTATGACATGTATTGTGTATTCTAGTTAAACAATTAACAGTAAACAATTAGTTAGATACATTTCAAATCTACAATGTGTAATAATGTTTGAACAAAATTCCCTGTAAATATTTTTTGGTTTCACATGATGATTTTGCAAGCTGTTTATGTTTCGATCATGAGTAAACAGCTGATTCACACACATATAATATTATTGTATAACAATTATAATGAGTCAAAATATTAAGTGAAATTTATGGTCACACCTTCAACCACCCACTTGACACCATCCCAGCATTTCCCATTAAAATGCTAAATAAAACAACAGTGAGAATTGCAGTACTGTGTAAAACTGAAATATTTATGCAGCTTTTTTTAAAGTTACTTTTGTTATAATTTCTACAATTTACAAAAAAAAATTAATTTATTTGCATCCAATTGTTAATTTAGCAGCACAACAACATACGATTTCTGTTAAATTCAGAAATTTATTACTAATCTTTTAATGGATGTCCAAAATTTCTAGGAAAATTAATAACGCTCACATGTTTACGATTCAAATTCTCAAAATCCGTTTCTTTTTATTTTATTTTTTAAAAAAAAAAAAAGAAAAAAGTTTAATACCGGAAAAAAATTAATTTAATTTCTTTAAATTTCATTTCCAATAAACATTTATCCACATTTCTAAAAACGATATCCATGATGCTTTTCGATGTAATTGATTAACTAAAGGCTAGTCGATTTCTATGAATTTTTCGATTTCGTGTAAATTTGCAAAACCTCGAAAATCTTCAAATATATTTATTTGCTACTTCACTGCTTTTTAGTTTTTGTATGGAAAAATAAATAAAGACATTTTATTTAATTGCAATAAAAAATTGCAAAATTATACACTCGTACAACAATATAGTAGGTGCAACTTAAGCAAAAGTAAGTTTATCATTGCAATAAAAACATTAATGTGAATTATTTTGAAGATGAGAATCAATGATTTAGTTGATTAGGTGTATTTATTTGGACACTAAGTCTTGTGTTAATCCACATAATTTGAATTGCCTGAAACAATTAAATGGGAGTTAACTTTAAAAACTTGACGAAAAAAAAAGTATAAAAGTGGAGTTGTAAATGTGAATTGTGTTTTATTTTTTGTTCAAGCAAAATTTCCAAGATTTTGTCAGCTTTACAACCGTTTTACTCTTGAAAAACGTTTCCCTCCTTCACATCACATCACACAGCCCTGTAATTTTCAACGTTGACAAAAACATGAACTGCAAAATAATCAAATAACAATTCTCAAGAAAATGGTTTTGGACAGTTTTTTATCACCCCATTTTTAATTTTTTTTAATGTTTTTGTGAAACCACAGTGAGAAACCATTTAAACAGTTAGAACTTACTGTAGACAGTGTTTAATTACAAAATGTCTTGAAATAAAAACAAATAGGTTTTTAAAACGGAACAGACATTATTACAAGTAAATATACGTAACAATGATTAACGATTCTCTAGTCATAAAGAGTTAATAAATTCATCTTGCGATCTGACATCTGCCAAACTGCATTTCGTAGAAATTTTCTTCCTTATCATTTTGTTTTTGCTTGCACTTGTACTTGTACTTGCCACTTGGACATACGAAAAGTTTGCAGAAAGGCAAAAATGTATTTCTTGAAAAGGAAAAATCACGTGATCATCTCAAGAAAATATACAGTTGCGAGCTTGCAATGCCAAAAGTCCATTTATCAATTTTATCTTGAATTTACCATACATACACGTTTCAACTGATTTACATGGATCTGGTCAAAAAGTAAGTTTCAAAAAGCTAAGAGCTGCACCTTTTACCACAAAATAAATTTCAATGACATATCTGGTTTAAACTTTTACATGGAGAAATATTTCTAAAAATAACCATGCCCTGTAGGAAGAAATAAAGGACCACGTCACCATTGACTAATGAGTTTGCAATCAACTGACATTTTTAAGAGTCCTTAAGGCCCTGACTTGGTCGAGTAAACATTTGGCCAACATTTTCAGCATTGTCAATAAGCCCTTCTAAGAATCGATTTACAGTAATTTTAAAGAGAATTTTGAGTAATCGCACAAAGTGACCTTAAAAAGTTGAAACTTTGAATTATTTATGGAATTAGAGTGCCCTTGAATAATGAAAGCAACATGTTGACATAACGATAAGACTTTCTTGTATTGTATTTCTTAAAATATTAACATACAGTAAAAATTTTTAAGGCTTTAAGCGGATTAAATGTAAATGAGAAAACTATTTTTAGATATTTTTAAAAGGAATTTTTAAAAATATTTAGAGCAGCTTTGTAATAACTTACTGTACTTGAATTTAAATTAAGATCACTTGATAATCAATAGAAAACTTACACATAGGACCATAATCACCATTTAGTTGTGGTCATAAATTCCCCATCTTTGCACAAATTAACTAAGATTATAAAAGACTAATTCTTTTCATCTTTAGTGACATATCATTTGACCTTATTCTGTCTATTGTTAACTCACGTATCGTTGTTCATTGTAAAACTGTATAATGTTGATGTGTGTGGTATGTTTTGTACTTAAAATAATTCCAGACTAAATTCGTCAGAAGTAAACTAAAGCCCTTTTACAGTACAGTACACTTAATGGACCTCCAAAGACCTTAACTTAAACTGTTGCCTTATATTTCATCCCCACTGACAACAAATTCCCTTCTTTAAATATGTTTATTTCTTAAAAGTACAAACTCAACAATTTCGTTTTAAACAGCAAAATGTCAGCACCCCGTGGGTCTAAATTGAAGAAGAAAAAAGTCCATTCGTCCTTCAAAATCTTAAGTGTCTTCCTGTCTGTAAGAATGTGTAATGTAAATAGGCTAAAAAGAAGGAAAATGATATCGTCAAAGTTGTAAAAAAAACTTTTTTTCTACAGTAAAACTGAGTATGCCTCACTCAACTTTTCTTTTATCTTTTTTAGTAAACTTTTTTCTAAAACAACAACTTCCCCTGGATGTGTGTTTATGAATGTAAACATTTCCAATACTTTTTCACATTTTGGCAAATGCATCTATTTGCGTCTTCAGTACAGAATGTGCAGTACAACTTTTAGATTTCCAAGTAATTAGCTGTTTTCTACAGGAGGCTTTTGTAACAGTTATTTTTGAGTTTACTAATAATTTGATTCTCAAACATTTTTGGACGTTGTACCACAGCTTAACAAAGTACAAGTTAAATTTTAGTATGTCTATGTTTACAAATGCTGTCAAAAAGCAATAAATATAAGTTATAATGACTTACAAAAACCTTAAAATGAAATAGATGAATTTGTTAATGAAATTGTACATCCAATTTGTTTACATACAAATTGGGAACAACATTTTGCACCATTTTAGCACATTGTTCCAGTTTTATGTACTCATTTTGCATTAATTTGGTACTCCTAAAACGCTTTTGCACTATTTTGCAACATTTTCTCAAATATTTATGCCACTTTTTAATTTTTTAAAAAAGTTTTTGTACACTTTCACTACATTTTTTGCATATGTTTACTACATGTTTGCACTTCTGCTCATTGTAACTAATCATCTGTAACCAACTTTGAACTCAATAACTTTGAACTACCAGATGGTTCATGTGCTACAATTTGGGAATCTAATGTAAATAAATGTAGTGTATGTAGCAATAATATTTTGGTGAAGTGTCAGGGTCCGTGTAAACATGGTTTCTCAAGATTTTCATTGAAATCATTAAAAAGAAAACCCAAATGCATTTACTGTATATTTGAAGAACAAACGCAGAAAAGAAGCTATAGTTAGCTGTACAGTATAATGCACTGTCGTATACTGTATACAGTACAATAAAAAAAGATAATGATAATCCCACAAATTGCTTTTCTTGTAAATATGACGTCAAAAGTGCAGTTGTTTTGCATCGTTTGCTGTCTATGCCTAATAAAGGCAATTCAACGTTTATTGTTATTTGATGCCCATTTTTAGACACAAATAATTGCTTTGAAAATTAACTCTATTGTAAGCAATGAATATTTTACAGATAAATTATAAAGTACGTTGATAACTGAATTAATTATAATAAAAATTTTAATGGCCATGTTAATGGGGGAGATGCAGGGGCAGTTTGCAAAATCCATCGCGTGATTCAATGTACTGTAAATCAACAAAAATTGCAATATGGAGAAATCGATTCGTTTAGATTAATTAGCTTTAAAATTTAAAGGTAAATATTTAAGTAGTCACGAAAGTTTATTACTTGGAATTGATTTTTGTATGTCATTAATTTAATAGCAATTTAATGATGTTTCTCCATGAAGCTTATTTTACTCTGTCGTTGCCATAGAAACATCAGATGAAAAGTTTATGAAGCGAATTTCATGTCACAAATCAAGTCAAAAGTCACTACTTTAGTCTATTCATTACATCTTGAGGAAATTTAGCCACTATATAGTTATGTTTTCATTCATTTGTACCAAATTAATACAAAAATTCACATGACAAGAGCAAGTCACGAACAAAAATGGTCTGAGCATTTGTGAAAACCAAGTCTTAAACTTAAAGTCACTATGACACTAGTCTTGTTCAATTATGACCATATGAGACTTGTTTAATTGAAGTCATAATTTGTTAAAGTTAAGTCACCGGACACTTGTTTAAATAAAAGTTTGTAAAGCGACCTGAGTCATCTGACACTTCAATTTTGTTCAAATATATTCACCTAAAACTTTGTCAAATAACTTAGTCATCTGACAGGTGTTAAAATTATACTCGTATGGTCATTTGACACATGTTCAAATTAAGTCTCTTGACACTTTTTGCTAAAACCAAGTCACTTGACACGTATCAAAACACTTGTTACAACTAATTCACATGTTAAACCAGTAAATTTAAACTTACAATAAATCTACAGCTTCAGTTATTAAATCCACTTAGTTACCTTTAAGTCCCTAATGTATCGTGAGCCACAAACAAACAAATGGGAAAGAAATTTAAAATAAAAATGATGCTACCATTAAGTGATGCTCTTCAGTGGAAAAAAAAGGTAATGCCTTTCTGTATGACCCTTGCACGACATAAAAGTTGAAAGCTAAAAAAAGGTTTAGGGGGAAATCGGATGGGGGTAGGGTGGTATGGTATAATAATAGATGAACACAAGTCTTCTTAATTATTTCCTCAAAGTCAACATAACCTTCCTTTTTTCCCCACACGAAGAAAAAGAAAACAAAAAATAAAAGTTTTACATGCACAATATACACGTTGTAAATGCATGTAGTGATATGTTGGTCGAGTAAATATTTAAATTAAGCACAAGTGTTCCTCCGAGACTTTAATGTGTGTGTGATATATCATAATATGGAAAAATCATCATTCACATCAGCCCATAAGATAATACAAGGTGATCATCAGATCAGTGTTCAACTGGCAACAAACTATGGTCAACTTATATGGTTTCTTTATTACATATGTGTTGTGATCACCCGGTATATACCTTCCTTCTTCATCCCCTCATATCGCCCCATGATGGAATATTTAAATTTAATCTTCTTTTGCTTGTGAAAGTTTACAATGTAATTTCCATATAGATATAATGTAATTAATAGACGGATTTCCTGGTGCAGTCATAAGCCAGGTCTTCTTCTTCTCCTAGTACATGTACTGTATGTACTTGTATTTCCTACTAACTCAGTCGACCAACCAGCAACACTAATTAGAATAGATAGATTTCCACGAAATATAAAGCGCTTTGAGACATCATATACATATACATTATTTATGATAGTCGTGTACTGTACGTGTGTGTGTGTGTGTTACATTTGCCTTTGCGTGTGTCCATTACATTTTTATTGAGTCCATATATTTAATATTTTTTCCAGTTAATTGTGCAAAGTCGGTTTCAGCCTTTGCAGATACAATACAATATGCTATTACTGTTTTACCTATTGGCCAAAATATGTACTGCATATCACGTACAGTATATAGCTTACACAGTAAACAAATTGAGCCACTGTGTACTTCATGTTACACTATAATTAAGTTACAGGCAACTGGTGAGTTGGTAACACAGTTTTACCAACTAGTCAACTATATTCACTTACTGACACCAATTTTATACATTTAATTACTTTTTGGAGGTGCTTTAAAAGTCAGTTGAGATGCAAAGTGTCTAAGAATAGAAAGTTTTGTACTAAAAACTATAATTTACATTTAAAACTACGAAAGTTAGTTAGTGTTTAGCAAATTTAGTCCATAAAAGGCAAAGTCAGAGCTTATAAAGACAAATTCAATGCTAAAAATGGTAAAGAAACAACTTTAATGTTTAAAGAAACCAATTTTGTGTTTAAAGAAACAAATTTTGTGTTAAAAGAAACAAGTTTTGTGTTTAAAGAAACAAATTTTGTGTTAAAAGAAACAAGTTTTGTGTTTAAAGAAACAAGTTTTGTGTTTAAAGAAACAAATTTTGTGTTTAAAGAAACAAATTTTGTGTTTAAAGAAACAAATTTTGTGTTTAAAGAAACAAGTTTTGTGTTTAAAGAAACAAGTTTTGTGTTTAAAGAAACAAATTTAGTGTTTAAAGAAATTAATTTAGTGTTAAAAGAAACAAATTTAGTGTTAAAAGAAACAAATTTAGTGTTTAAAAAAGACAAATTTAGTATTTAAAAAAGATAAATTTTGGGTTTAAAAAAGACAAATTTAGTATTTAAAAAAGATAAATTTTGGGTTTAAAAAAGACAAATTTAGTGTTTAAAAAAGACAAATTTAGTATTTAAAGAACAAGTTTAGTGTTTAAAGAAACAAATTTAGTGTTTAAAAAAGACAAATTTAGTATTTAAAAAAGACAAATTTTAATGTTTAAAAAAGACAAATTTTAATGTTTAAAAAAGACAAATTTAGAGTTTAAAAAAGACCATTTTAGTGCTAAAAACGCAAAAGTAGTGTTTATAAAGTCGAATTAAAATCAAGCTACAAATCACTTTTTTAGCATTAACTACTAATTTAGCCACTAAAAATAAAAACTAAGATTAATGAGATAAATTTTAGATTTTAATTCAAGTGTCATAAAACTTTTTTTCTTGTCCAAAAATAAGATTTTGTTGATTACTAAGCGAAACTTTGTGTCTACAAAAGCTAAATTTAGTTTCAGTTGCATTGTACTTCAATTAGACATGGTTAAAAACTTATTTATATTTTTTACTTTTTAAAAACCTTTTAATTTTTTTTTAAAAAGAAAGTTGATTTCATTGTCATGTAAAATGAGTACATTAACTCGGTAGCTTCACAAAAATTAAATGCAACTTATTTATTTTTATAGTTTTT
>JAAFCF010007112.1:6161224-6173104 GCA_013389785.1 Helicorthomorpha holstii | reverse complement strand
AAAAACTATAAAAATAAATAAGTTGCATTTAATTTTTGTGAAGCTACTGAGTTAATGTACTCATTTTACATGACAATGAAATCAACTTTCTTTTTAAAAAAAAATTAAAAGGTTTTTAAAAAGTAAAAAATATAAATAAGTTTTTAACCATGTCTAATTGAAGTACAATGCAACTGAAACTAAATTTAGCTTTTGTAGACACAAAGTTTCGCTTAGTAATCAACAAAATCTTATTCTTGGACAAGAAAAAAAGTTTTATGACACTTGAATTAAAATCTAAAATTTATCTCATTAATCTTAGTTTTTATTTTTAGTGGCTAAATTAGTAGTTAAAGCTAAAAAATTATGTGATTTGTAGCTTGATTTTAATTCGACTTTATAAACACTACTTTTGCGTTTTTAGCACTAAAATGGTCTTTTTTAAACTCTAAATTTGTCTTTTTTAAACACAAAATTTGTCTTTTTTAAACAATAAATTTGTCTTTTTTAAATACTAAATTTGTCTTTTTTAAACACTAAAATTTGTCTTTTTTAAATACTAAATTTGTCTTTTTTAAACACTAAATCTGTTTCTTTAAACACTAAACTTGTTTCTTTAAATACTAAATTTGTCTTTTTTAAACCCAAAATTTATCTTTTTTAAATACTAAATTTGTCTTTTATAAACTCTAAATTTGTTTTCTCAAACACTAAATTAATTTCTTTAAACACTAAATTTGTTTCTTTAAGCACTAAATTTGTTTATTTAAGCACTAAATTTGTTTATTTAAGCACTAAATTTATTTCTTTAAACACTAAATTTGTTTCTTTAAACACTAAATTTGTTTCTTTAAACACTAAATTTGTTTCTTTAAACACTAAATTTGTTTCCTTAAACACTAAATTTGTTTCTTTAAACACTAAATTTGTTTCTTTAAACACTAAATTAGTTTCTTTACCATTTTTAGCATTGAATTTGTCTTTATAAGCTCTGACTTTGCCTTTTATGCACTAAATTTGCTAAACACTAACTGACTTTCGTAGTTTTAAATGTAAATTATAGTTTTTAGTACAAAACTTTCTATTCTTAGACACTTTGCATCTCAACTGACTTTTAAAACACCTCCAAAAAGCAACTGAATGACTAAAATTGGTGTCAGTAAGTGAATATAGTTGACTAATTGGTAAAACTGTGTTACCAACTCACCAGTTGCCTGTAACTTAATTATAGTGTAACATGAAGTACACAGTGGCTCAATTTGTTTACTATGGAAGCTATATACGTGATATGCAGTACATAATTTGGCCAATAGGTAAAACAGCAATAGCATACTGTATTGTATCTGCAAAGGCTGAAACCGACTTTGCACAATTAACTGGAAAAAATATTTAATATATGGACTCAATAAAAATGTAATGGACACACGCAAAGGCAAATGTAACACACACACACACGTACAGTACACGACTATCATAAATAATGTATATGTATATGATGTCTCAAAGCGCTTTATATTTCGTGGAAATCTATCTATTCTAATTAGTGTTGCTGGTTGGTCGACTGAGTTAGTAGGAAATACAAGTACATGTACTAGGAGAAGAAGACCTGGCTTATGACTGCACCAGGAAATCCGTCTATTAATTACATTATATCTATATGGAAATTACATTGTAAACTTTCACAAGCAAAAGAAGATTAAATTTAAATGTTCCATCATGGGGCGATATGAGGGGATGAAGAAGGAAGGTATATACCGGGTGATCATAACACATATGTAATAAAGAAACTATAAAAGTTGACCATAGTTTGTTGCCAGTTGAACACTGATCTGATGATCACCTTGTATTATCTTATGGGCTGATGTGAATGATGATTTTTCCATATTATGATATATCACACACTCATTAAAGTCTCGGAGGAACACTTGTGCTTAATTTAAATATTTACTCGACCAACATATCACTACATGCATTTACAACGTGTATATTGTGCATGTAAAACTTTTATTTTTTGTTTTCTTTTTCTTCGTGTGGGGAAAAAAGGAAGGTTATGTTGACTTTGAGGAAATAATTAAGAAGACTTGTGTTCATCTATTATTATACCATACCACCCTACCCCCATCCGATTTCCCCCTAAACCTTTTTTTAGCTTTCAACTTTTATGTCGTGCAAGGGTCATACAGAAAGGCATTACCTTTTTTTTCCACTGAAGAGCATCACTTAATGGTAGCATCATTTTTATTTTAAATTTCTTTCCCATTTGTTTGTTTGTGTGGCTCACGATACATTAGGGACTTAAAGGTAACTAAGTGGACTGAATCACTGAAGCTGTAGATTTACTGTAAGTTTAAATTTACTGGTTTAACATGTGAATTAGTTGTAACAAGTGTTTTGATACGTGTCAAGTGACTTGATTTTAGCAAAAAGTGTCAAGAGACTGAATTTGAACACGTGTCAAATAACCATACGAGTATAATTTTAACACCTGTCATATGACTAAGTTATTTGACGAAGTTTTAGTTGAATATACAGTATTTGAACAAAATTGAAGTGTCAGATGACTCAGGTCGCTTTACAAACTTTTATTTAAACAAGTGTCCAGTGACTTAATTTTAACAAATTATGACTTCGATTAAACAAGTTTTAGATGGTCATAATTTAACAAGACTAGTGTCATAGTGACTTTAAGTTTAAGACTTGATTTTCACAAATGCTCAGATCATTGTTGTTCGTGACTTGCTCTTGTCATGTGAATTTTTGTATTAATTTGGTACAAATGAATGAAAACATAATTATATAGTGGATAAATTACCTCAAGATGTAATAAATAGACTAAAGTAGTGACTTTTGACTTGATTTGTGACATGAAATTCGCTTCATAAACTTTTCATCTGATGTTTCTATGGCAACGACAGAGTAGAATAAGCTTCATGGAGAAACATCATTAAATTGCTATTAAATTAATGACATACAAAAATCAATTCCAAGTAATAACCTTTCGTGACTGCTTAAATATTTACCTTTAAATTTTAAAGCTAATTAATCTAAACGAATCGATTTCTCCATATTGCAATTTTTGTTGATTTACAGTACATTGAATCACGCGATGGATTTTGCAAACTGCCCCTGCGTCTCCTCATTAACATGGCCATTAAAATTTTTATTATAATTAATTCAGTTATCAACGTACTTTATAATTTATCTGTAAAATATTCATTGCTTACAATAGAGTTAATTTTCAAAGCAATTATTTGTGCCTAAAAATGGGCATCAAATAACAATAAACGTTGAATTGCCTTTATTAGGCATAGACAGCAAACGATGCAAAACAACTGCACTTTTGACGTCATATTTACAAGAAAAGCAATTTGTGGGATTATCATTATCTTTTTTTATTGTACTGTATACAGTATACGACAGTGCATTATACTGTACAGCTAACTATAGCTTGTTTTCTGCGTTTGTTCTTCAAATATGCAGTAAATGCATTTGGGTTTTCTTTTTAATGATTTCAATGAAAATCTTGAGAAACCATGTTTATACGGACCCTGACACTTCACCAAAATATTATTGCTACATACACTACATTTATTTACATTGGATTCCCAAATTGTAGCACATGAACCATCTGGTAGTTCAAAGTTATTGAGTTCAAAGTTGGTTACAGATGATTAGTTACAATGAGCAGAAGTGCAAACATGTAGTAAACATATGCAAAAAATGTAGTGAAAGTGTACAAAAACTTTTTTAAAAAATGAAAAAGTGGCATAAATATTTGGGAAGATGTTTCTAAAGTTTGCAGAAATGTTGCAAAATAGTGCAAAAGCGTTTTAGGAGTACCAAATTAATGCAAAATGAGTACATAAAACTGGAACAATGTGCTAAAATGGTGCAAAATGTTGTTCCCAATTTGTATGTAAACAAATTGGATGTATTATTTCATTAACAAATTCATCTATTTCATTTTAAGGTTTTTGTAAGTTATTATAACTTATATTTATTGCTTTTTGACAGCATTTGTAAACATAGAGATACTAAAATTTAACTTGTACTTTGTTAAGCTGTGGTACAACGACCAAAAATGTTTGAGAATCACATTATTAGTACACTCAAAAATAACTGTTACAAAAGCCTCCTGTAGAAAACAGCTAATTACTTGGAAATCTAAAAGTTGTACTGCACTGAAGACGCAAATAGATGCATTTGCCAAAATGTGAAAAAGTATTGGAAATGTTTACATTCATAAACACACATCCAGGGGAGGTTGTTGTTTTAGAAAAAAGTTTACTAAAAAAGATAAAAGAAAAGTTAAGTGAGGCATACTCAGTTTTACTGCAGAAAAAAAGTTTTTTTTTACAACTTTGACGATATCATTTTCCTTCTTTTTAGCCTATTTACATTACACATTCTTACAGACAGGAAGACACTTAAGATTTTGAAGGACGAATGGACTTTTTTTTTCCAATTTAGACCCACGGGGTGCTGACATTTTGCTGTTTAAAACGAAATTGTTGAGTTTGTACTTTTAAGAAATAAACATATTTAAAGAAGGGAATTTGTTGTCAGTGGGGATGAAATATAAGGCAACAGTTTAAGTTAAGGTCTTTGGAGGTCCATTAAGTGTACTGTACTGTAGAAGGGCTTTAGTTTACTTCTGACGAATTTAGTCTGGAATTATTTTAAGTACAAAACATACCACACACATCAACATTATACAGTTTTACAATGAACAACGATACGTGAGTTAACAATATACAGAATAAGGTCAAATGTTATGTCACTAAAGATGAAAAGAATTAGTCTTTTATAATCTTAGTTAATTTGTGCAAAGATGTGAAATTTATGACCACAACTAAATGGTGATTATGGTCCTACGTGTACGTTTTTTTAATTGATTATCAAGTGATCTTAATTTGATCTTACAAAGCTGCTCTAAATATTTTTAAAAATTCCTTTTAAAAATATCTAAAAATAGTTTCCTCATTTACATTTAATCCGCTTAAAGCCTTAAAAATTATTACTGTATGTTAATATTTTAAGAAATACAGTACAAGATATAGTCTTATCGTTATGTCAACATGTTGCTTTCATTATTCAAGGACACTCTAATTCCATAAATAATTCAAAGTTTCAACTTTTTAAGGTCACTTTGTGCGATTACTCAAAATTCTCTTTAAAATTACTGTAAATCGATTCTTAGAAGGGCTCATTGACAATGCTGAAATTGCTGGCCAAATGTTTACTCGACCAAGTCAGGGCCTTAAGGACTTTTACAAATGTCAGTTGATTGCTAACTAATTAGTCAATGGTGACGTGGTCCTTTATTTCTTCCTACAGGGCATGGTTATTTTTAGAAATATTTCTCCATGTATAAGTTTAAACCAGATATGTCATTGAAATTTATTTTGTGGTAAAGGGTGCAGCACTTAGCACCAGCACTTGATTTAAAGAAACTTACTTTTTGACCAGCTCCATGTAAATCAGTTGAAACGTGTATGGTAAATTCAAGATAAAATTGATAAATGGACTTTTGGCATTGTAAGCTCACAACTGTATATTTTCTTGAGATGATCACGTGATTTTTCCTTTTCAAGAAATACATTTTTGCCTTTCTGCAAACTTTTCGTATGTCCAAGTGGCAAGTACAAGTACGAGTGCAAGCAAAAACAAAATGATAAGGAAGAAAATTTCTGCGAAATGCAGTTTGGCAGATGTCAGATCGCAAGATGAATTTATTAACTCTTTATGACTAGAAAATCGTTAATCATTGTTACGTATATTTACTTGTAACAATGTCTGTTCCGTTTTAAAAACCTATTTGTTTTTATTTCAAGACATTTTGTAATTAAACACTGTCTACAGTAAGTTCTAACTGTTTAAATGGTTTCTCACTGTGGTTTCACAAAAACATTAAAAAAAATTAAAAATGGGGTGATAAAAAACTGTCCAAAACCATTTTCTTGAGAATTGTTATTTGATTATTTTGCAGTTTATGTTTTTGTCAACGTTGAAAATTACAGGGCTGTGTGATGTGATGTGAAGGAGGGAAACGTTTTTCAAGAGTAAAACGGTTGTAAAGCTGACAAAATCTTGGAAATTTTGCTTGAACAAAAAATAAAACACAATTCACATTTACAACTCCACTTTTATACTTTTTTTTTCGTCAAGTTTTTGAAGTTAACTCCCATTTAATTGTTTCAGGCAATTCAAATTATGTGGATTAACACAAGACTTAGTGTCCAAATAAATACATCTAATCAACTAAATCATTGATTCTCATCTTCAAAACAATTCACATTAATGTTTTTATTGCAATGATAAAGTTTCTTTTGCTTAAGTTGCACCTACTATATTGTTGTACGAGTGTATAATTTTGCAATTTTTTATTGCAATTAAATAAAATGTCTTTATTTATTTTTCCATACAAAAACTAAAAAGCAGTGAAGTAGCAAATAAATATATTTGAAGATTTTCGAGGTTTTGCAAATTTACACGAAATCGAAAAATTCATAGAAATCGACTAGCCTTTAGTTAATCAATTACATCGAAAAGCATCATGGATATCGTTTTTAGAAATGTGGATAAATGTTTATTGGAAATGAAATTTAAAGAAATTAAATTAATTTTTTTCCGGTATTAAACTTTTTTCTTTTTTTTTTTTAAAAAATAAAATAAAAAGAAACGGATTTTGAGAATTTGAATCGTAAACATGTGAGCGTTATTAATTTTCCTAGAAATTTTGGACATCCATTAAAAGATTAGTAATAAATTTCTGAATTTAACAGAAATCGTATGTTGTTGTGCTGCTAAATTAACAATTGGATGCAAATAAATTAATTTTTTTTTGTAAATTGTAGAAATTATAACAAAAGTAACTTTAAAAAAAGCTGCATAAATATTTCAGTTTTACACAGTACTGCAATTCTCACTGTTGTTTTATTTAGCATTTTAATGGGAAATGCTGGGATGGTGTCAAGTGGGTGGTTGAAGGTGTGACCATAAATTTCACTTAATATTTTGACTCATTATAATTGTTATACAATAATATTATATGTGTGTGAATCAGCTGTTTACTCATGATCGAAACATAAACAGCTTGCAAAATCATCATGTGAAACCAAAAAATATTTACAGGGAATTTTGTTCAAACATTATTACACATTGTAGATTTGAAATGTATCTAACTAATTGTTTACTGTTAATTGTTTAACTAGTATACAGTATACACAATACATGTCATAGAGTGTTGTAACACATAATCAACAACCTGTAGCTTTTACACAGCCACTTCCATAGACAGATTGTCTCTACCAAATCCAAAGTAATAAAAAAGTAATACTGAATCAACATGATGATATTGCCTTCAAAATTAATGATGTAACTGTTTTCTATGTCATTGTATCAACAAATAAATTCCTTGTATTGTTGTTATTGAATACAATTGAAAACAATTAACTTAAAATATTCATATGTCGCATTTTATGGAAATACAATAACATGTATTGAGAAAATATTTAAGTTTGATTTTTTTTTGATACTTTACAGGGGCTGCAAACGCCGCAGTGATGCTCTGCCGGCAGCATTCGTACCTATAGCGGCAGACATTTTGAAACACCGTCGGCATAAATATAGGTAACGCTTTTTGTTTACTTTTTCTTCCCATTGAAATAACAAGTAACGTTGTTATTGCCTCTTTAAAATGCTAATGGGAATAATATAAATAAATATGCAAAGTTTTAAGAGTATTAAATTCAAAATTTATGCTATTTTTTGGTTTGAAAAGTGCATTTATTGAAGATTTAGATTAAAAGTTGACTTTTAACTTTCAATAGAAACTTCCACATCGATTAAAAGTGATAAAAAATATATTTTAATTAATCAATAAGTAAAGTGCACTATGGTTGTTGTATAATAAGCATAATGTAAGATATGTAGCAAAATTTCCGCTTACACCAAACACCATTATTTTCCAAGAATCAAAATGCTAAACAAAAAAAAATTGTTTATATGAAAAATTAAATTAAACCAATTACTTTGAATTTGACTAAAGCACAATCAAACAGTTATTCAAAGTATTAATCAACTTTTTCATCAAAAATAATTAAACAAAATTAACTAAAAAAAAAATACATAAAGTTAAATGTTTTCTTTTTTTTTTTTTCAAGTTTTAAAATTTGTGATTTCGAAATTATAATCTCAAATCTTATTTACACCTGTCAATGTTTATTTTTTTTTCTTATTTTTGAAATACACAATTTCCTTTTTCTCCAAAAGCTTTAAAAATGTAGCCGAAAAGTCCAACCCTGTTTTGTGTGACACAAAAACTAGTGGCTTTCCAAGTTTCTAAGGAAGTCGATTTAAAACTAAAAACTAGTTAATTGTTCATAGCATTGAAGGGGACTTTTTTAGGAAAGAGAGTTTGAAATTAACGTGAAAAAAGGACCAAAAATCCAGACGTCTGGAAACTGGACAAGCCAATTATTATTATGCAGTAAAACGTAATGTAAATTGTAGTTCTTCGTTTCTCCCTCATACAAAAACCCAGAACATAAGACACTCATATTATAATCATGGGTCTTCTTAACATTTCTTGGGACCTTAACTTGAAGAACACTTCTTAAAAATGTAAGTTAGGCTCCTCAATCTCAAGTATTCAGCTAAATTTTTGGCAATTTTTACTTTAATTTTTTTACTTCATCTAATAATTTTAATTCATTAAGTAACTTTTGCATCTTTATTTAATTTTGACAATTTTTATTATGAATTTAACAAATTATTTTAAGGCAATTCTGCCAATTATTAATTTCACATCATTTAACATCTTTATTTAATTTTTACAATTTTTATTATGCATTTAACAAATTATTTTAATACAGTTCTGTCAATTATTAATTTTAGTGCATTTTTATAAATTTTAAGTTCATTTTGCAAACTTTTAGACATCAAAAAAGAAATTTTTATAGTATTTGTTTAAGATGTTAATGCATTTGGTAACTTTTGACAACTATTGATTTTGTGTATTTGTCGACATCATTTTTCATTTGTCAATTGATTTCATCACCGTACATCTGATTATTGCTTTATTAAAACTGATTTGTGAGCAAATTGACCTTATAGTTTAGTGCAGTTGATGATTGCCCAGTTTTCTATTAGTTGTAGCTTTCCATCGGCATAATGCTTGTAATAAAAACGAATTTATAAATTGAAGGGCACATAATATTATGATAGAGCACAATGTATTGCTATAAACATATACAGTACAGTACTATAATATGATGTGGGTATAGTCTATCTTTTCTGTCCTGCAATTTTATTGCTTTTGCTTTTCGTTTGAATCCAAAAATTCCATGAAGTGTTTGTGGCAAAGAGTAAGTTACAAAGAACAAAGAAAAACTGACAGAAATAAAATGAAATGAATAAGAAGAAGTAGAGAAAAAAAATATGTAGTGGAAAAGCCGCAATTATTTCGAATTACATTTGTTTACGTCCGCCCATTTCTCACGTACACTCCAAATTTTGTGTTCATGTAACAGTCCCTATCTCCCATGAATGTGTATATGAATTTATTTGCTATACCGGTACATAACATGAGAGCAGTACAGTACATGTACAGTACATGTACATGTATGTGGATTGTGGATGGCCAACCCGACACAATTGACCTACAAAAAAAGGGTCGCCAACTCCTCCTTCCGTCTGTATATACCGTTTCACACGAAAGCCAACGATAAATTATCAACTTTATCACAGGAATTGTCAAGCCACTTTTGTTTATATGTGATCGCTTTTTAATAAACAAATTTCACCCTTACTTGTAATTTTAAAGCCCATAGAAAAAATATTTTAATTTTTTTTATTGTTATTTACCGTAGAAATAATGAAGTTTTATATTGTTTGACTTTTGCTTTTTATTGACAGATTATGTGGTCTTAACTTACAGTTAGTAGTCATTTGAGATAAATAATAGTTGTTTGATAAAATAGGATAAATTAATGAAAAAAATATATACGAATTGTGGAAAGACTTTACTTAAAATACGAATATAAGACACTAAAATGTATTTGTAATAAGAATTAAATGCACAAATTTATTAAAATGAATGCCAAAATCTAAAAATAAAATATAAAAAAGCTTACAAAAATACAAACAATTATTAAAATTAAAGTGAAAGTGTAAAATAATGGAAACAATTCTTAAGTAATGAATAAAAGCTCCAAAATAAAATAAAAAGTGCAATTGAACAAAAAAAAAGATACAAAGTAATAAAAAAAATACCATATGAGACAAAATAACATAAAAAAATGTACCCTTCCCTATAAAAAAAAAACGCTATCTTTTGTAAAAAATGCAAAATTTAAACAATTTAACATTTGAAAATGTTCTTTTAACAACAACAACAAACCACTTTTATCCTTTAAATTTTAATTTTTTTTAAAAAGCAAATTAAATCCTCGTAATTGTCAAAACGTTTAAATTTGTGTCTTAAAAATGAAATATTTGAGTAATTGTATGAATTCTTTTGTTTTGGATGGTTTCATGGCTAAATGTAATTACATTTGTGACTTTTCTATGAAAACTAGCAAAACAATCACCCAAATACGAAAGCAATAAACTGAATGGTTGTGTATAAACTCTGTTAAACGTAAAAGTGTGGCTATGTACACTGTACAATATGACCAACTGTCACTTTATGACTTTATTTTTTTGAACAAAAGTCCAAGAAAAACAGCTTTGTTACAATGAAAACGTTTTAACGTGGCTATTTCAGGCTTTAACATAAAAAACAACATTTTTCTTTCCCATTGACAATGCAAAGAATGCGAAATCAAATGAAAGTTTCACTTAAAAAAGTCGATGTGTGAGTTCCAATTGAAAACAAATACAAAAAATAAAAAGATTTTATAGTTAACAAAAATTCCATGATGACATTTAACTTAAAATGCCGATTTATTTGTTGAATTTTACAGAAATCATTATTGGAAATTGAATGCTTAGCCAAATTTAATGGACTAGAAAATGGCATGTGGCTGTTATGGTGATTGAGCGGTCAGTTATTTTGCAGCTGACCACAAATGACAAATGGCGTGGTTGAAATTGTGAACCCCCTGTGGTCAACAAAATGTCCACTCATTTGTCCATCTGTTTTACTTGTGAATACACCACATAAACGTCAATTTTTTAAAAACACCTGCACGTAAGTTAAGTGACCAAATGTCTTAGTATTTTGTCTTAATTATACTGTAGTTGTCACAAAAGTGGTCCTACGAAATTGACATCGAGGGAAAAAGTGTAAGCTTTTCATTTTTTTTAGAAATTCTGAAAATAAAATATTTAAAAAAAAACTTGTTTCTGCCCAGGATCGAACTGAGGACCTTCTGCGTGTAAAGCAGATGTGATAACCACTACACCACAGAAACAACTCGAAGGGGACTATTTTGTGAATCATGTTGGGACCCTTGGATCAAGATGGAATCGCAGTAAGTCCATAATAAATTTTATAAGAAAATTTCACAACTCCATTATAAGTTATGTAAGATACTAGGAAACTTTCACTTGAGACACATTTCCATTAAAATCGAGGCAATTTAGTCTCATTTCTAACTAATGAAGTTCTGAGATCTTCTTATAAAGTTTATAATATTCGACAAGTACTTCCTAAATTATGTTTATGAAAATTGAATTAATAAGCAAAACACACTCAGATATTCACATAAAAATAACTTCTAATTTATTTTCCTTTTCTTTACATAAACTTTATAAGAATGTTTAATATCTTTATAGTTTTCTAAATACTGAAAATTTCCATCTTTCATCATTTTCATTCGCCACTCATACATTTCACTTTTGAAGCGTTCTTTATCTTTGGTTGCAATCATGTTATAAGGCTAAAACAAAAAAAAA